>JASGXE010006126.1:0-21539 GCA_030068105.1 Sinentomon sp. SZTP_YWyxl | reverse complement strand
TATCCACTTCATTTCGCTTTGAACATACTTTCATGCGCATCATATCCGGCAAAAAGTGCTTGCTGCGCTGTTTTTAAGCATATACGGAGCCATTCAGAATAGCCGGGCCATTGGAGAGTTTTTCAGACTTTTGAAAGCACGGGGCAATGCAATTCCCCATTTCACATGCGCCGCAAAACACATCACACGAATGAATGCATTTAACGGCGCTTATACTAGATGGGGAATAACATTGCCCCGTGCTTCAAAAGTCTGACAAAAATCTTGGCCCGAGTATTTAGAATGGCTGTGTATAGAGCCATTCTGAATACCGGGGCCATAGGAGATGTTTGTCCAACTTTTGAAGCACGGGGCAATGTTATTCACTGTCTAATAATCGCCGTTATAAATGCATTCCTTCATGTAATGTGTTTTGCGGCGCATGCGAAATGGGGAATATCATTCCCCCGTGCTTCAAAAGTCGGACAAAAATCTCCTATGGCCCGGGTATTCAGAATGGCTCCGCATAGGGCCCCCAGACCTCTTTAACTTCTTCCAAAGTGACGACTTCAACATGAAACGTTTCATGCATTCGAGAGGATCGTACCCCCAGTTGAAAATATTACACAAAAATATCCATATATTTCAATATCAACACATACAGATTTTTTACCACCGAATTCAGATTTGCCCCTCTGAAAATTTTCAACGAATCGCGCACTACATTGACTGAAACTTCAACATCTGCGCTGAATAGGAAGCGTTAGGCCGGATTTGCTTTGCTAGATGTTTCTATCGTCGGTCAATAAAGCACCAACTAGAGAGCATCTCACCTTACGTCTTCAGGTGGAATAGAGCGTTATAGGCATTTATAAAACTTTTGCATCCTCTGCCGTGGATGGGCGAAGAACAAAACGTCGAAGGCCTGAACATGGACTTGCGAAAAGTCGCCGGGCCCTTTGGGCATGTGCAATAGCCAGGTGACAAATCCAACCCTGGTTGGCTTGATGGTCAGAGGCTTTCTCACATCATATTCTTATTGCATCAAACCACCATGCACAACAAAAGGTGGTCGATGCCTTCATTGAATTTACTCGATTTTTCCTTTTTTTTTTTTCTTTTTCTTTGTCTTTTTCACAAAGTGCTCGCTAAAGCTCTTCCGCTCCTCCAACACAGGAGTTCCTTTCGAACTTATCCGAATTCATAAACGTGCAGGCACCGTTTGAATAAATGGCAAAATGCGCTGAAAAACACAATATGAAATTGGCGTAACGCGTGAAATTGCACCAAGTCCTTTTGAAATTGGATGTGGTGCATTTTGCCTCGCCCTATCTGTTGTTTTCTGTAAAGTTTTTAGCGGATTCTGTGCATTGCACAAGTTGTCTGATGAAAGAAAGACCAACTCCAAGCTGAAGTCCCAAGATTTCTTTTCTGTGAAATAAAGAATCTTCGATTTGATTAGTGGCACATTTTACGGGCCGCATTTCGCACCAGCGAGCCAAAAAGCACTAGGAAATTCCATTCTTTACATAGAAGGCCATCTGCGGCGACGTTCTTTTCACTCTACCATCGTATGTGTGCCAGAATTGAAAAGGGAAGGAGAGTTTTGAAAATACCTTTGAGTGCATGGCCCTGTTCAGTTTTCGAAAGGACAAGGATTCCAGAACAATAAAGAGGACACACATTCCGCATCAAGCCTGTAGCTACTTTCGTTGAAAAGGATGATAACATTTCCCACAGGGTCTCAATTGCATGGGCTTCCATGCACCTCCCAGGCGGAAAAGACTGCAGCCTGTTCCTGGAGCCGGCACCTCCATGGGGTCGGCCGGATTTGAGACAGGGTTGGGTCAGATTCAGATTGCTTTTGGTCAGATTCAGATAGCTTTTGGCAAGAAAAAATATTTTTCGGGCCCCAATCGAGCATATTCTAGCGCAAAACGCTCCATGCCGTCTAAAATCGCGGCAGGGAGCGTAGAGAGCCATTTCGTATGGGTGCCGGATCTTCGTTCCTTGCTTTTGTTCTTCCAAACATCACTGCAATCACATATTGTTTGGACTCCAAAATTCAAGAGAAAAACGATGACCTGCCAACTTTTCTCGGTGAACTTTGAAAGATAACCTCAGACGCTAATAAACAGTTATCATAACCAATAAATTACCCGTCAAATTAAAACTTAACAGTTTGCTGCTGCTTGCAAGTGGCGCAACTGCCGAAGGACAGCGGGAAAGAATAATTATTCAGAACATCAAATCAGTCTGATAATTGCTGTCAAAGACGCCGCCGCATCCGCCAATTTGAATATCTATCGCTTTCGATCTACTGCGCTCGCCGTCCGCGGCAGGTCACTGGGTCAATTTTAAAATATGTTGTCATACTTTAACCGGCTGTTAATGACCATTGACTTCAAAATTAATTAATTGTTCAATCGTTCGACAACTTATCTGCTTTCGCCTTGAACACCGTTTCTGCCGGATTCAACATTTTTGGCAATTTATCAAACAAAAACAACCTCTGTATGTGTATGTGCAAGAAAGGATGTGGAGAGAGAAAGAAATCGATACGCGCAGAACGGCCGACACATGCGCGTTTCAACCGGCGAAAAGAAGCCGTAAACCTTACTTGAGTCTTGACCGGCGGGCTTTCGGTTGGTCCTTTGCGGGGGTAAACCAAAGAAGTTTAATAAATCTTTATTTTTTTGGAAGTTTCGAGTTGGAAGTTGCAAGAAGCTATTTTACAACTTCCATGCATGTGCTATTTCCATGGGGTAAAAGATTTTTTCGTGGAAAATGAGATGGTCTGAGCTGCGTAGTCGTGCAATGGAGCCCAAACGGTCCGACATGCGCATCTCCAAGAAAAATGTCAGCAGACAGTTTGGCTTGAAAAAGAAAATTGCTTTTATATTGGGCGCCCAAAGCGAAGTTTTAAAATTACATCATTGGAGCTCGGTCGGTGCCTCCGAGACACTGATCTGTATACATCTAAGAAGATCATTGCTCCGAGAACACTTCTCGGGTGCACCGGCTCGGTGCCACTCTAGTTCTGTAAGTTTCGGTACATCGTCCTGCATGCGGCCACTGCAAATCAGACGCTGGCTTTCAGCATTTTTTAAGCTTTTGCGATCCTCAAATGGAACGCCGCAGACTATCTGCTCTTTCTGATACTGATTCCGCATTCGATCGATTATTGTTGCCAACGTTGCTGATGTTTGCATTCTGCGGATGCTGACTTTGTTAAGCCTGCACATCCTTGTGCATCTTGATCTATCTTCCCGGATAATGTATGAAAGGGAAAATTCCCCCAGAAATTATTCAATTCAATCCAGTATTGGGCAGAAGCAATCTTTGGGGATTTCAAAGTTTGTGTAGGTCAAGCGGGTTAAGTCATTTATACGGGGGGAACACAATTGCACGGCAACAGGGAAACATTTTCAGAAAACAGCTGTACCCTTAGCCGTGCAATAGTGTCCCCCCTTTGGCACCAGCATACGGCACAGGGTGTGTCTTATTTCTCTGGAGGCTGGATAGTCGGTTGAGATAGAGGCGCTTTGGACAGGTTAAGTTAACTTTGGCAGGTTCGGTTGGGTCGTTAGGTTAGGTTAGGTTAGAGTAGGTTAGGTTAGGTTAGGTCAGGTTCGGTAAGATTGGATTAGATTGGGTCGAGGTTGTTTTTCGTGCAGGTTCATTTGGCTGTTTTTAGTAAAGGTACACTGCACAGAGAACCCTAACCTAACCTAACCTACTCTAACCTAACCTAACCTAACCTACTTTAACCTAACCTAACGACCTAACCGAACCTACCTAACTTAACTTGACCAATCCAAAGCGCCTGCATTAACCAATCTCAACCGACTACCCACCCTCCAGAGAAATAAGGCACACCCTGTGCCGTATGCTGGTGCCAAAGGGGGGACACTATTGCACGGCTAAGGGTACTGCTGTTTTCTTAAAAATTGTTCCCTGTTGCCGTGCAATTGTGTCCCCCCCGTATAAATGACTTAACCCGGTCAAGCGATCATAGGAAGAGGGTTTGTTGTCCCTCAGTCCGTGTATTCAATCTCTTTGGGGACTCAAATGTCATGGTTAACCTAACCTCCGGCGAGAATTTTTAACGAAAAATGACGTATGGTAGAAGAAAGACTATATGATTTTGACCGAGTGCCTCGCCCAGCATAACATGCGGCATGCTTTTTTCTTTCAGGTGAAAGTCTGGTTCCAAAACCGACGGACGAAGCACAAACGAGTTGAACAGGAAGACGGGGTCAGGCAGCACGGTTCATCGTCGAGAAGCAGTAACGGCGAAGGTTGCTCACCGAAGAAGGGTCCGTCCCCGGGAAATGCGAGTTCGTCGACGCCAATGGACGACAGGCATCGACTAAAGAGGGACCTGATGCAATCCGTCGCTTCCGGGGGTGGCGTTGGGGGAGAGAGGGACAACGTCAACGAACACAGCGACGAATACGAATCGGACGACGAACCTGTTGATGACGTCACTGAGTCAGAGAACGAAGTGGACGTGGACATTGACGATTCGCTTGCCAACGATTCCACACACCCTGGTTACGGTGCGCTCTTGAATGCGGCCGCCCGACTGAAGCGATTCTACAGCCAGCACGCGCCAGAACCAAGTTAACCTCTTGAGCAGATGGCGAACCGAACTCGAGGAACTCCGCTTTTGCCAAAAACTGGGATCTCTGATCTCTCTCCATCTAACGAAACCAGCGTGTGAATTTTTGTTTGCAGTGGGGTGTATGGTGTGGTGTTTTTCCTTAAATCGTTTTATCAGCCACCAAAGATTTGTTTTTGCTGCCAAAGTGCCAATAAGGCAACTTCTATTGGCCTCAATAAGAACAACAAGCTTCTGGCTCTCCAGGCCAGAAGGCTCTCCAGGTTAACAAAACCATGGCCCATAACTGGCCTCTCCAGGGCCCCTGTCTTCTGAAGAGCGTGAAGCATTGGCGTTGGTCAAAATGGCTTTAATTAGAAGGGCAATGGATTTCGCATATCAAACTTCAGGTTCTTGAATGACAGACAAGACATCAATGTCTTCCGACGGCGTCAAGCGTTGAACTGGAACAGCGTCAATGAGAAATTATGAAAAAACAATGGGAGTATTCCCAGTTGACCACGCCTTGATGAGGATACAAATACCAGGACACTGTTCCCACTCTCCCAGTGGGTAAACACACACACACATCCCAGCAGACGCTGGGATGTGTGTGTGTTTTCCACTCAAACACTGTGTTCCCTGTAGACATCTAACCCCGTGGTGGACACTGATTCCAGTCATAGATGCTTTCCCAGTTGACAATTAAAGCTGAAGCCAGAGTCAGCGTCCGGTGCAACTTTCTTCCTATTGTTTTAACGCACAGGTTGCGAAAAAGCATTAACAGGTAAACCTACACTTTTTTGCCTTCCAATCAACTTTAAGCCGCATCAGCTGGAGATGAAGACAGACGGTTCGCATCTACCAATCAGTTTCTTCAATTGCCCATGCATGCATCCGTTTTCAGTAAAAAACATCAGGACAGGAAGAGCAGAATTCGAATAGGTATTGGGCCCCTTTGGCATGTCAAAAGACCAAGTAAAAGTTTGGAACCAAAAGGTTCTCAATGTGTTCTGATTCTCCATTCTGTTACTTCATCCACAACAACCTTGGAAGGAAAACAATTTTGTCAAACCCAACGAAATCTAGGCCAAAATCACCCAGAGTAAACGGAAAACTAACCCATTATAGGCCCCGCGTTCTTCACAAGCATGGTGCAATGATCGCATTTAGTGGATCATTTCAGGTCAGATGGAAATTTGTTTGGAATAGGCCAATGAGGCACAAATTTATGTTCGGGCCGAGAAATTCTTGCAACGGTTTTCGTTTTTATCGGCCATAATCAAAACACAGAAGTCACACCGATATGACATTTTTCTTTTGATGTTATCCGACTGGTCGGGGTCAGACTATTGCCGAAGCTGACCTTTGACATTTGAGTTTATCGTGTTTCAACAAGGGAACTGTGATTTTATTTCTCTGATTTTTTGTTTCTTTGATGTGCATAATTTAAAACTATCTAATTTATAAAACGACTTTGACACCAATTCGCTTTTTTCTGTGTTTCTGATATTGGATTATTATTCCCAGATCGCAGGTTATTTGGAACCTTTTTGGGGTAAGTTTTTCTTCAACGGAGGGGTAAAACTTCAATTTTACATATTTTGATTTTTTGCTTTCTTTGCTTTCTTTCCCTCGGATGAACCCATTTGCACAAGAAAATTAGATGCACTCGCCCTCATGTGGATCAAAAATATTCACGCCGACGGGTAATCTTATGTTGAAAATTTAACTGCGAATTCTTTATGTTTCCCTTCTCACCTCAACAAACAAAAATAAGACAAAACAGGGTGGCCCAAAAACTTCCCAACAATAACTATATCAAGCCTTTTAAAGGCAAAGATATATCGAATTTCTCTGATTCAGTTTGTTTTTGGTCATATTTGCCAAGCCTTTCTAAAAAACGAAAACAAAAACCAAACTTGGCATCCCAAATATACCTATTTTTCAAAGTGTTAATTTTTTGTTCGAAAGAAGGTTTCAAAGAAAAAGGACGTTTTTGGCCGCGTTTCCAGACGAAAAAGAAGTTGGCCAAAATGATCCAAAATGACCTGAAACATCGAGATACGAAACAAAATTTAGTTTGAACACAATGTTGGCACAAGGCGTGCAAGTTATTGGGCCACCGTGAACATTGAAGTAAGCGTGCCTTGCACCCCACTTCCCACACGGTTTTCCCAAATGAACTTTGGCAAAATTCGTTGCCATCTCTTTCGAATTTTGTAAAAATTGTTTCCCCTAATGATTTTTTTTTTGAAACATTGTGTTCCGCATCAGGACCCCGTTAGTCACATTTTGGCCCAAGCCTGCACACCAGGCCTGAAAATGAAAATAAGTTCCCTTCAGGCCGAACCTGAAGCAGCACCTGCTGATTGTGTACCACCTTCATGGCAGAAATGCATTTCACTCAACACCGGTCAAAATCCATTCTTCCTTTGAAGTGTTCATGATCATTCAGGGTCTTTCAAAAGTCTCTTCACAGCCTCTCCGAATTTTCGTTTTGCAATCTTTTTTCATGCGTTGCTATTTCCAAATGTCAAATCGACCACCATGGAAAACAAAATGGTTCCATAGATCGTCCAATATCGTACAGAGAACTAAACCGCTATGTTTTCAAGCACTTCTAAAGGTGGAAGTGAAAATGATGAAATGCCCTGTCGATTTAAAAAACGAGCTACAACGTTGATCTTGATGGACTCAAATTACTTTCAAAATTTCTTTGAACTGAGTGCAAGGGGGTCTTAGTTAGTTTTATTGCATTTATGGGCAAAGACTCCCTGAAAGGCACGGACTGTTTCATGTTCCTGTAGTGGGCGATCGAGGGGTATGGAGGCGGAGCCCCAGTGGAATTCCAAAGGGCAGAGTCCCTGCGGTGAGTATAGGGGAGGAGGCTCCCCAAAAGTGTAAAGATTTTGAAAGTTTATATAGGGTTCATTTTGGGTACAATATTGTTCCACACTAAAATCCTCTTCGGAAGAGGTAGCCCACACCTGAGGTTAGATTTTTCCAAAAATGTAAACAGAAAGTCGAGTGTGTGACCACGGTTCACGGCTGTGAGCAGTCATAGAAGCATCTTGTTCAGTTTGCAATGAATGGCGGCCACCATTTTTTTTAATCATGGAATGAACTGCTCTCTGCTTATTCGGCAAGAAAATCATTTACACAGATCTGTTACACCTGTCAAACCTTTTGACCCTAGAGAACATCGAAATCCGAGCTGTCCTCCTAGACACATGCCGGCTGCAATGCATGCAGGGCTTCAAAATAGCGTTTGAAAACAAAGCCAAAAGAACAAACACTCCATCAGTCCAGGTGAACTAGAGGAGAGCTCCCCGCTGGGGGCGTTTAGAATTCTTTCAGCGCACGGCACCAACCCAGGTGATGTGAGGTTGACTCCAATTCACCTGAAAAATCCCGGCTCTTCCTGAAGAAATCCTTAAATCTCGTGCTGCGACTGGTAATTGACGGTTCGGAATCGGAGAATGAGCTTCGGTCTGGATCGGGGGACTGGGATAGAACGGACTGAGGCAGAAGTGGACTGAGGCAGAATTGGACTGAGGTAGAATTGGACAAAGGAGGGAGTTTTGGAGGGAGATTTTGCTTGGAGGTGGTAGCTTACACCTGTCCTAACTTAACCTAACCTGACCTAACCTAACCCTCAGAAATGAAAAAAATCAGCCTCCAAAAATGCAAAAATTCTGCCTCAGTCCACGTCTGCCTCAGTTCGTTCTGCCCCAGTCACCGGTCCCTTCGGTCTTTGCGGTGCCGAGATCCGACGATGATGCGCAGTGAACAGGTAATAAAATTTTGGCAGGTCCCCCACCGAGTTGAAGAACGCAATGGTATATACCTGACAAAAACAAGCCAGTTGCCCGTCTGCTTTGGCGCATGCCTGATCTCTCATATGCTCATTACCCCATAATGGGAACCATACTATAAAGTCTCCGATCAGAAAGATACAGGTATGCCGAACACCTTGCGGACAATGAAAACATTCGGCCGTCTCCTCACTGTCACACTCAGCTTCAACTCAATTCCAAAAACCTCTGGGTCTTTGTTTTTTTTTTGGTTTCTGGTTTTTTTTTTTTTTTTGGTTTCTGGTTTTTTTGTTTTTTGTTTTTTGTTAAAACGGCTTCATCAGCGCCAAAATCCGAGTGATGAAAAAGTGTCGGGCCAGAAACGAGATTTGCTAATCCAGAGATTTTTAACGCATGCACGAGGAAATGGAATTCCCAATCTTTTGATTGATTTCTTAATTTCTATATCACACATAAAAGCATGTCAAAAGGAATACAAGGCATATCAGTAGCAAGTTTCCTGCCGATGATAGGAGGAGGTTTGTTCAGGAACTTTGAGTTCAGACGATATGCAGGTGTGGCTCATCACAAAACGCAAGTCCTTGAAAAAACCAATCTGAGGACGAACTGGTCTGCAGCTGTTTGGAATATGAACAGTCAGGTCAGGCAGATTCGAGGCAAGGAAATCTCGAAGTCGCCCGCAGGTCAGGTTGAACAGGAACACATGCTCTCAATGACAGAGTTGCCCTTCGGGATGATCCTCATTTTGTGGGCGGCACAGCGCGCTGCACAAAGGAAATTAGGGAAATTGTTTAACGACGTTTGCACGAGATGCTCGCATGTGGGTTCCATCTTGCCCCATGTCAGAAAAATCACAGAAAATCAACTGTGTCCGGATACTATTGAAATACCCTGTGGATATCCAGGCAGCAACATATCAATTTGGTGCCAGGATTTGTGTGGGAAACACGTTATAGTGATCGTTGAAACATCCCATCCAAAACACCCATGACAGTTGGGGGGATGTAATCTCGAAACACTTCAGGGTTTTTTAAAGCAGGGCGTTTCTTAAGATCCAAACCTAACACGAAAACCTCAGGGAAGCTCATAAGCAAGCATTGCAGTTTTCCAGTGAATCGTGCGACCGTGGGCAGACGGAGTGTTTTCTGAAATAGTGTCTTGTTCTCTGAGCAGAGAATGCGCCTCCTGATGGAATTCTGAACCCAAAAGTTGAAGTGACTCAAGTCGTCCATTGACATACTAAACGACACTACGCATTCGTCCGCTAAAATAAGTGGCACTATACTCTTACGTCCGTTGACATAAACGGAACTCCACTTTCGTCTGTGAGTTGAACGGTACTCCACTTTCGTCCGTTTTCAAAAAAGGCGTTGAAAAGGCACTCCACTTTCGTCCTTGACGTAAAAGACACTCCATACTTTCGCCCCCCGACTCCACTTTCATCAGTTGATAGGTATAAATGGGACTCCACTTTCGTCTTGACAAAAAAGGCACTGCACTTTGGTCCTTGACAAAAATAGAACTCCACTTTCGTCTTTGATATAGTCTTCCCCACTTTAGACCTCGGCACTCCACGTCGTTGTCCATAAAAGGCACTTTCAGTTTCGTCCTTAACACAAACGGCACTCCACACAGGAAAAAACGAATCGATCGCACCAAAAGTTTGGAAATGGATTTTAACAGAGCTTTCTACAGGTGTCAGATTTTGACCTCGGTTTTAAAAGAGTTTTCTGCATCATGGAATTTTTGCTAAAATCTGAACAGACGCAATTTTTTACACATGAGTACATTAATTCCGCTGCCACTTTACTGTGATGTTTTGGCAGAGGCAAAAAGAATTTCAAGCCATTCGCACTGTTAAGTGTCGATGAAAATTATCACAATCGAGGAAAAGCGAGGATAACGTCGAAATGGCCTCATGCCAAAGTATTAGTCATTAAACATATAATCCATTTTACGGCCAGCGATTTGGATCACAATTCGCTGTGTCATTTTTCCATTTGGGCCTAATTTATTATGACAATTTTTCCAGCCTGCGAGTGCTGTATAATTGGCCGACGATGTATTTTGCATGATTGCCGTTCTGAGCCTTTTCGAACGGACACAAGATTTTTTGAAGGACCACCCCACAAGAAACGTTATTTCAATGATTCAAAAATAGGACAGCGTTTTTTATGATAGGTTAAATTTTACTTGCACATATTTCACATTTGTGATGGCAGTTTTTATTATGACAGGTGGCATCTTTTTGAATGAGCTCACTTCATTCTTTTACGGTGCAAATTTGTTGGTAAAACGCCTGCTGAGTCTCAATAATCACTCTTGCTTTAATGGACGAATCGAACAGGAATATAATATCCGCAGGGTGGGATCACCGAATGCACGCAGGAAAAATTCAAAATCTATCGACAACGTGTGCCTAAATGTTGGTCCATTGGTGATTTTGCGGCCACACGCATTTTCTGGCAACTGTTATCCAAAAGAGATTTCTCTTTTGGTGCATCTGCAATTTTATAACTGTCCAGAAGGAGCAAGGCCACAACACAAACGCCTTTGATACCTTATAGAAGTGCCGTACTGATGCAAACTACAGGCATTGATGAGACCCAATTCTCCCAATTCCCCATGCATTAAAAAATGAAGTGAAAACGTTGGTGAAACTTTGATTTCTTCTGCGTTGAATAAACGATATTTGTTTTGAAATTCATTGGTTTTTGAAGTGCAATTATTGAGACGATCATGTGGAATATGGTGCAGATTGCGCTTCCATATAGTTGATTAACTTATCTTGCTATAATAAATAATGTAAACAAATCTTGCTCTGCTTACAGCCAGAAATCGGCGCCTTTTCTTGTGTTTTTAATGAACATAGTTGCGGCGGAATTAATGTTCTCATACACATATGTTTTTCCCATTTAACTGTTGCCTCCGTAACTTTTTTGCTTTCTTTTTTACTTCTGATGCAGGCAGTATAGAAATTAAAGCGCCAGATTTCAACAGAGATTTCTGGAGCTGTCAGATTTTGACCTCGGTTTTTAAGAGGATCTTTAATTTCTGCAGCATAGAGTTCTTGCTAAAATTTGAACAGTCGCAATTTTTCATGTTTGACACATTTATTCGACGCCGCTTTGCAGGAATCGACACCATTTCAATTCAAGAATGGAAAATCCGTTAGCACAATGATGCGCATCTAGAATGCAAGCAAGATAAGCAACTCACAGTGTGTTCAAAGCCATTGGTACCTATGGAATGGGGATGATTCTCTCCACACCAAGATATTCTGTCTTGGTTGTTAAGTATGTTACAGCAGCAGGTTAACCTCTTTTGTATCATATTAAGTTTTTTACATTTCATTAAGCCAAGACGAAGCTCCCGCCATTAAGTACCAACTGCTCTTGAGCAAATGAAGATAAGCGCTGATCTTTCTTTTACAATTGACCAGCAAAAGCTTTTTTCAAAATTGATCATAGTAAAAAAATCCAGGAACTTTTCACCAACATTGCAGCTTTTGAATGTTGTTCAGAAAACACCTATTTCCCGTCACATGGATAGATAATGCATCCCTCATTTGCCCGTCTTGCAAGCAGGATGATCTGCGGAGTGAGAGTGGATTGCTGCGAAATTCATTCGATTTTGACTCGCGCTTGCCCCCATTTTAGCTTGATTGCAGTTCTTGGACTTGGATTCAGACCGCCTCAGTTGGAAAAGATTTTTGTTGAAAAGCTCTCGAGTATTCCTGGGTGATGAAAAGCTAACATCCTGCTCCGGAACTAAACCACTCATAGATATCCCTTCAGAATACATCATTCGTCAAAAATGGTGGAATATAAGTTGCTCCGTTTTTTATTCAAGTCAGCACCCTGTTTATTGTGAAGGAAGAATCTGAATTCATTGCAATTCACCGCGCATGCTATATGGTACCTACGTAGGCCCAAGCGCGTAAATGCTTGGAGATAATTTATGGAAAGATCACGCCTCGCAGACAATATTTCGCAGTAAAATAATCTGAAACTGCTCTCAATTTGCCATCAATCATCTCAAGTTTTATGCCTCCGAACGTCTAAAGCTGTGCAGTAATAGTCCCATTGGGTACCTACTCAGTTTTCATGAGTGATGCTAAACACCTTATTTGGAACATGTGCGATTTTCCTCAGCTTTTTGTTCTTTTTCCTCACAGAAACAGAAGTCACTTCGATCTTCAAAAATTAAGTGGTTTCTTCAAAGTGTTCATGATGCTATGGGAACCGTGAACGCACAAAGAGTGACAAACGAACATAGAGCGGACAGCAAATAAACTTTTTAGCCACATTCGCCTTTGGACCTGAAAATGCAAAGCAAAGCAACATACTCGTAATCATAACAACTTCCCTGCCTGAAGATCATGCTATCAATTTTGCCGATATGCCTATAAATCGTGCTGTCACTTTAACCACCGCACTGCCAGCTAACCGAGGTTTACCTTCGGCCTTTCGGCTATGATGGCAGAGCGAAAATGAACACGCAAAATGCGAACACGCGGAAAATATTGATGTTACCACAAATACCTACATGGTTTTTCCATACTGTTGCTTCCGTTGTCCAAATAGAAACAAAAGTGCCACAAAGGCTACAAATGAAAACTTTTATTTCTATTGGCCTGGCATCCCTATACACTACCCCATGCCAGCTATGGCGGCTGTGACGGTGGGCAGGTTCGCCAAAGTGTTGGCCACAAAAGGCAGACATTGCTTGCAACCCCTCGTCCCATTTCAAACCCCTTCTGAAATACCCAGTGATGTCCTTTTTCCTAATCCTCACGACTTCAAACGACCAAGTCAACAGAGCACGTCTCACTGCCCTCTTTGATGAATGACATAAGAATAGCTATGTACTGACATGGATACCTCCTCTGCCGTGAGGGTATCATGTCCAGCTTGTGGTGGCATGACACTTATAAGCTTCATACAGGTATCCCAATGCCCATGGTACAAAAACGACCTGCTAGATTAAGATCTCTCCCTCAAGAGCAACAATTCAGATTTCAAAAAGGCTTAACAAGACAGCGACAAAGCTGGTTTTCCTGCGTGACTACACAAACCCTGTTTGTTGTGGTTTTATTTACCAGGTGCCTCAGATAACCTACTCTCTTTAAGTTCTCCTTATTGAGTCCAAGGATAAAAGAAGGCCCAATGTATTGGACCATTTCACCATTTTGGAGCAGACAGCTACTGTTCCTCCCGCAAGGCTGTTGATATCTGCAACGAACGTTCCCGAAACTCTTGGGTTCAGAAGCTCCCATCCCATTTTGAAGAAGAAGAAGAAGAAGAATTCTTTCTTTATTGAATTTCAAAATTTCAAATACAGACAAATGCGGGAAAACCACAATTAATTCAACAGAACATACAAGTACATTGAACGATAAAAATTGCAAGGAAAGATAACAGGCGCAAAATATATTTGAAATATGAAATTTCTTGTGGAAAAGTGTGAGCCCAGGGGGTCCCTAACAGCAAAATGGCTGGTGGTGGAGGGTCCCCCATTTGGAATACTCGTAAAGACTTACTAATTGTGACAGAAAAGGTAAATGAAAGAAAAAAAAATCTCAAAAGAGTGCAGAGATACATGTGGGTTGGATTTCTATTTGTTCATATTCGAGAAAATAAATGTTCTGTACTTGGATTTGAAGGAGGTGAGGGTTTGACAATTCCTAATTTCACGGGAATATTATTCCACACAGAAGGTCCTATAAAGGAAAAAACACTTTGGTCCAAAACAAGTACGAAACGTTTCAATTGCAACTGCTTTCGAACCAAAGCCCGGGTTAAGTACCCGTGATCGGCAGAAGTAAAGGGTGAAATCATATCCATGCGCAAGGGAGTGCATTACCTGATACATGAGGATACCAATGCGAAACTCAAAAAGATCTTTTATTTTCATTATTCGTAAACCGCTCAAAGATATGTGCAGTGTGCGCATAATAGTCGGAGAAGGTGATTTGCGAAGAAACTTCTTCTGAAGCAAAAGTAACGGCTTCAAATTTGTCTGGTAGGCAGCCCCAAAAACTTCGATGCAGTAAATAAGATGAGGAAATATAACAGAATAGTAAAGTTGCTTGAGGATAAACTCTGGGAACAAGTAGCGAAGCTTACAAAAATACCAAGCCAAACGGAACACCTTCTAACAACACTTTTAACATGGGGTTTCCAAGTCAAATGTTTGTCAAGAACTAAGCCCAAATATTTGATTTCGTCCTTTGAGGGCAAATCAACACCTTCAATTTTCAGTGGAGTTGTCAGAATGGGGTGCTTGTTTTGCGGGGAGTGAAAAAACTATGTAGTTGGACTTAGAAATGTTTATGGAAAGTTTGTTCACCTTGAGCCAGGAATTAAGCCTGCCAAGATCAGCATTAATTTTTTCAATTTCAGCCTCCATAGTGGTTCCTCAATGAAACTAAAGAGGGTTGTGTCATCAGCATACAAAATACGCCTCACAGTGGTGGAAACACTTTGAATATCGTTATATAAATTAAGAATAATAAGGGACCAAGAATACTGCCTGTGGTACACCACAGGTTATCTGGCTGAAATCAGAAGACTCAAGACCAGAAAACACACATGTTCCCCCCTTCCAAGTAGCTTCGCAAAAGTTGAAAGAGGCTGGCCTCTAACACCGTAGGTTTCAAGTTTCCTCAAAAGTATAGTGTGGTTTACTGTGTCAAAAGCTTACAGAGATCAATGAAATCCCAAATGCGTAGCGTCTTTCATCAAAACACTGAGTAGACGATCAGATATTTTTATCAAAGCAGTTTTCGTTGATAAACCTTTCAAGAAACCAAAACTGGTTTTTGTAAATAGGTTCTGCGTGACGAAGTAATTCTCTAACCGTTTGGCTATGACCTTCAAAAATTTTGCTGAGGCAGGCAAAATTGATATGGGGCGATAATTGCTGGTGAGTGAGGATCGCTTGCTTATACAGAGGCAGTGTACCTTCGCTTTTTTTAGGACACCAGGAAATTCGCCTTGTGACAGAGACATATTGACAATATAAGTGAGTGGAGCAACAATAAAATCAACTGACAGCGTCAGAATATGCTGCTAATCCATCCACACCAACAGCCTTATTGGGTTTTTAAATTTGCTATCAACGCTTTGATTTCCGACTGAGACGTTTTTCGCAAAAACACAGATTTTGGCTGGGGATCAAGATATGAGAGAAACGATTGTTCGTTGCCATTAAGAGAGATATCTTGGCCAAATTTTCACCCACACAACAAAAGAAATCATTAAACTCGTTTAAAATGGATTTGGCATCAGATAGAGTTGAATTGTTGACAACAATTTGTTTGGGAAGTCCTGCAGAAGAGGCCTTTTTGTTCAAAGCTTGGTGATGAACATCCAGCTTTCTTTCTGGTTCCCAGAAGAATTCATAATCCCATTCATGTAATAACGTCTTCAGAGACCCTCAGCAGAGAGGTCAAAATATTCTGTAGGCATGATACTTCATTTTTAGAGTCTCGTTGAAGGGATTTCTTTTCATGCGCTTAAAGTATATCATCTTTTCTTTTGATTGAGTTTAATAACCCAGAAGTCAGCCAAGGTCGTTTAATCTTGCTGTAGCGGGAGTTACTGCGGCCTTTGCTCCTTTCACCCATCCCAACAGCATTACCAACAGCTACAGGGCACGAAGAAGCCTCCCTCACAGCAAAATTTAAAAGGGAATAGAATTTATCCATTGCAAGATTGACCGAAGAGCAGGTATAGACTGGTCCAAAATCTAAAGCAGGCAGCACACGTCGCAACTTCCGTCCATCAAAATTTGGAAGGCAACCGGCCGTTTTCCGCAAGAGTAAAATTGTTCGCAATGTCGCTGAGCAAAATAAAAGTCTTTTGTGGTCGGAAATGTCATTATCCAGAGTTCCTGAATTACAAAAACATCACTTAAATTTGAAAAAATGTGATCTATGCAGGTAGCTGAATGGCCGCTGTCACGTGTGCTGATGTTAATCAAAGGTTTGAAAAAGAAGGAGGAAAAACAATCTTTATACAAGTGAGAGTTATTGTTGAGCAAATCAATGTTCATATCACCCATGACCAAACAGTTCTTTCTTTCATCGGATAGTTTACTTAGAGCTAGCTCAAGGGATTCATAAAAGATTTGTAAGTTTGAGTTTGGGGGCCGATAAATCACGCCAAGAACAATGGTTTGTGAATTATCATTCAAAAAGGGCAGATTGCCATCAGCATTTAAAAGCAACTCAATCCACAGTGATTCTGCTTCAGATATTGCAATGTCGTCTCTGACTTTATAAGATGGCAAGCGTTCAGAAACATAGACACCAACTCCACCAGAACGGCGCTTTTGATTGTCACGATAGCGTGCTTCAAAACTAAACCCAGGGATACCATAAAATTGTTTTTCCATATCAGAAAGCAAATGAGTTCAGTTAGGGCAAGGATATCAAAAGAAAAATCAAGGGCCGACAGATAATTACGGAAATCAGTATAGTTGTGCCAAAACCGTTGATATTCCAGTTTAAGCAAGAAACCTTTTGGGCCCATTTTCAAATTGGTTCAAAAATTCTTGAGCTGTGTATGCTGAGCAGCTTAAAAAATCTTGGTGTGTTTCAATGTCGGTTTCGTGAGTTTGGTCCATGGTGAAATGAAATTATGTGAAACAAAACAAAATAGCCTAATCCATCGAAAAAAGAACTTAACAGATCTTTGCAAGGTCCGATTCCGAGTTGATGCTGACAACCTTCGATCCTTCAGTCTTCCTGGCCAGAATTTTCCCATCGTGCGTCCAGACGAACTTCCAGCTGCAGTCCTTTTTCTTGGAGATCGCCCTTCCAAGCAGCCATTTCCGTGCCGGGATCAGATGTTCGTTGACAAACACGGGATTTTCCGACTGAAATCCAAAGGAGTTTGCTTTCAGCAGGTCCTTCTTGCCACGAGCAGCGGTCAAAAACGACGATTTCATGCGGCGATTGACAAAACGCACTACGATTGGCATCTCTTTGTTGCCAGATTTCCCGGGAACACGATGGGCAGCCTCAGTATCTTTCACCACTTCGCAGGGCACTTGCAGTATGTTGGCCAACTTTTGAACAATGGCATCACAGTTCTCGCCGGCTCTGCCAGTTATTTCAAGGTTTTGCCTTCTCGAGTACTGGCTGGCATCCTCATTCGCCAACTCCAGCTGCTTGACCTGCCGACGCATCATGACCAGTTCATCAGTCAGGGATGAGTTCCGAGTGTCCAGTTCCTTTACTTTCGTGGTCAGCAACTGAATCTCAGCCCTGGCGTCATCGTTCAGGTCTGACATGCCCTGAAGCGAATTTTCCATTATCTCCAACCGCTGCTTCAAAGGCTCCATGCATGCTTCGGCAATTTCCTTGAAGTGGCTGAGCAAATCACTGCGCAGCTCCACTCTGAAATCGACAAGCCTTTTATCCAGAGTGGCAGAGACTGCCTTCTCAACAGCAGCCTGAATATCTTTAACCGGAACCATGATCACAACTCACACAAAGCTGAGTAGCTTGGACGAAAGAGCTAAGATACACAAGGAAGTTTCGCAGTGTACAGCAGCCTTAATCCGTCAAAGAAGAGGCAAAAATCCGAGATCTTCTCCACTCGAGTGCACAAAAGCGAATTTTCTCAAACCTCCTGGGGTTACGGGGCCCCAACACTTTATAAAAATGAGCATATTTCGTGCAAAGTTCCCTCCGGGCTCTCCTCTATTCAAAATGGAGGCTGAAACGCTCCGCAACTATGCGGGGCTGGGCTTTGTGAACCAAAGCACAACTGGACGAAAAGAAGGCACGCCACTGAAAATTGCCACAATAAGGAGCTCAACATGGGAGCTCAACAGAGGAGCGGGATCGTGGTAACATCTTTCTCCACTTTTCTGTTGTGTCGCTGTGAACGGTAAAGGAGTCAAACACGGACACGGGTTTCGCACTCAAAAATGCTCAGAGCGACACAACCGAAGTGTGGAGACAGATGGAACTGCGACCCCGCTCCATTGTATATGTTTTCATCCCTCCCATTGTTGCAAATTTCAAGGGCAGGGCATGCCTCCTTCCATGACTCCTTTTCAACAAGTCAAGTTCTCAAACACCCTCTGTCCTGGGGCAGCCAGCTCTTTGTTGACGCATTCCAAATGCTTGTGTCCTGAAATCAGTTTCAGATACCAAAATGTGAAGATCAGATACCTGAGATACCTGCCATATATGGCGATCATTTTGCGTCGCTTGGGTGCTGTGCCAACGAACCCTTGTCCCACCCTGTCGGAAGATAGGTTTGAGTGAAAGCAGCATCTCGTGTTGGTCAAAGAAAGCTGGTAAAATCACAAACAACGCAAAAAACATGGAACGATTAATGTTAAACTTTACGAGAGACGACCTTCCCTTGAATTTCATCGTTCGTGAGTGCCTGACAAGCCCGCGCACTGGGACTCCTGCTTCCTCTGCCTGCTGCAGAGGTGGGATCAACGAAATAAAATCTCCAGAGAGCAAATTGTCCAGTCAAACAAATAATTGAATCCTTTTCGAATATTCTTTGGAGTTGTCACACTTCCAATAGGTAAAGTTCTGTCTGTGAATGAATGGACTCTCTTTAGTTTTATTTTCAGTCTGCATTGAAATTTTCAAAAAAAAGTGTACGGTTTGCATCAATGCATAAACTGGTCTTCTATTTTTTTTATTATTTTTGTGCTTGCAATATCGATTAGCTCATAGTAATCACCAAACAACAGGTGTTCTGTTGTTTTGATTTTCGCGGCGCGTTTTGAACCTGCAGCTGTGAACCAGATCGCGACTGGGTGCTGAAAGCTCATCGCTTGCTGACGACGATTTTGCTGATAACAGAATTAAGCAATCAGCTGCATGCTGGCTACACACGCTTCGGATATTCGAAAACCGACCCGGTCAGAGGGAGTACATAATTGGCTGCCTGAACTTTACATCGAACTGTACGAGTATTCATAAACGGCACACTATGCACAAGGGGTGGATACTGGCCTGGTTGACATGCCCCTTTTCCCGGGAAAATCATCTTTTTGCTGCATTTTTGGCGGAGCACATTTATGGATTCTTCCCGCCATGCAAAATGTCAAATTTGCTTCAACATTTTGGGGACTAACCCCCCAACCAAGGGGCTCAGCCCTTTGGACTGACCCCCCGCGGTAGTTCTTTTCCCCATTGCTCCATGCCCCCAGTGATGGCGTGACGGTCCCCTGCACCTCGTCGTGCAGGGCTGGATCCAAAACGGATATTGGGCCTATCTTCGGTTATTCGCCGCACAATTCCACCTGACATCGAGACAAAACATGGCATTCTTAGAGAACGCAACCCGCATAGCATGAAAGCAAATGAATTTTGCAGATGTTGGGACTCCAGGAGTCACTGTTGTTTCCGTGACAGAATATCCAGGTGAACAATATCCAGGTGAACAAACATTTGTCAGCAGCACATACCTCGTGGCTTGCACCGGTTCCCATCAGAACACCGAAGTTAAGCAACGTTGGGCCAGGAGAGTACTTGGATGGGAGACCACCCTTGTACCCCTGGTTGTGCTGCTGAAAGGGAGCTTAGTGGCCAAAGCTCCTCGTCCTTCGGATGGGACGTTAAGCAGGAGGTCCCGTGTGCAGAATCACGTCAATGCGCACGTTAAAGAACACTTAGCTGCAGGTCCAGAAAGAGGCCGGGCGAGTTACAATACACAGAAGACCATTCGACCTAGCAGCGATAGCTGTCTGCACCAACAGCTGCTGTGACATGAAGTTAAACTTGCCACCAGCCTTAGGGCGTTCGCAAGTAAGATTAGAACAACATCGTGGAATGCAATGCCGCAGCACAAACCATAAAATATGTAGAAAAAATTTAACATATTTCGGGTGAAACCTCTTCGGAAAAAATTGGGCCCATCAGACGAACACTGTGTATACAAGAATGTCCAAAGCGCATTCTGAGCAATCTGCCCGCAGGATTCAATTTTCCTGTTTTCCATAATTTCTTCGTGTTGTTTTTGAACTGTGATCAAAATTCCCGCCCGGATCCTTTTCTGTTCCTCGTTTCGATATTCATCCGCAGAAAGATTTTACCCATTTGACATTTCGGGTGTCTGCCGGGCATGAAACGGACACACTTTGCCAAATACATTTTACACCTCAAAAAGCTTGGAAAACAGTTGCATGAGAGCAGCAGTTGCTATGAGCACTGCGGCAATGTTCAACATTTGGAATGCAGGTGTGTTGTTGGCCGTGTTTTTCTTTCGATAACAAAAACGCAATGTTGGCTGCGGTCGAACAGGGAACAATGGAGGAACAATGAACAGGTATGTCGTGTACAGGGTGGGCTTTTTAAAACGAATCGTTCAATTTTTGTTGCATGGACGCAGAACGAGAAATTATTTTTATTCTTGAGGTTCACCTGGAATGACGGGAAACACCAAGTTTTCCGGATTGAACGTCTTTGAATCTGGTGCCAAATCTATGCTATATTCGCACATGTATGGATGGACTGTTGTATCGAGAACCGCTTCTGTTTTAAATGGCGCACCCAGTACCCATACCCTAAAGAGGAAATAATGACTAGCAATAAAAATTAAACGGGCCACGGTCTTTTGTTCGGAGAATGACATTTATTTTCCGTTTCAAACAACCCTCCTCACTGTCAACTGTCCACAACACTTGTCCTAATTAAGTTTTGAGTTCGTGGCTATTTTGGTCCAACAATCCCGTTTTGTGTCCACGACCTGAACAGAAGAATGAGAGGCTCTAAAAGTTATTGACGCAGAGAAAAAACAGCTTGTCCAGACAAATCTGGGACATAACACAACATTCCACCAACCCGTTTCTGATCAAACAACTTGGACATAATTATCGCTTCAAAGGGTTGATAGCTTATCCGCAACTCTCAATGCTTATCCGCAACTCTCAATGCTGATGTACAGGCAGTACCAAATTAATGTGGGCCTGGCATGAAGTTGCAAAAGATTCCTTGATGATTACATTGACGTGAAAATTTCCGCAAATGTTTGCGTTGTGCAAATTTCCCTTCTCGCTGATCATACCTGCTGGTAAAGTATGGATATTAGGCACCATCAGCATGACTCTGAGTAAATGACCCGAACATTCCTTGGACTCCAAGAGATGTTTGGGTC
>JASGXE010006125.1:0-23051 GCA_030068105.1 Sinentomon sp. SZTP_YWyxl | reverse complement strand
CTGGAAATTTGGCTTCCCCTTTCTCCCCTTTTGCCAAATTTGCAAAAAGAGCAATACTTGAAAACGCGCATCGACTGGTTGAATCTTTAAAAAACACAAAAAGACGGATGAACCTTGCTTGCTGCATTATTTTATCAAAGCTTAGAATTTTCGTTGGCGATACAAACTCGGTTGTGATTTTGAGCTTTCGCAGGCCAAATCTGCGTGAAGTTTTAAGAAACGACTGCTGTAAATTTTTTTCAAGACGCTGGGGAAAAAGGCTTTAATGGCAGCGTTGCCAGAATGTGCGCAGTTTTTGACCTCCGCGAAGCGAATGAAGCCGTTAGATTCCCAGGACTTACGTTTTCATGCAGGTTTTTAATTGTTACAAAAATGTCCCCTGCGTGGAACGAAAATGGAAACCATTTCCAGATTTCTCGAGAGTTCGAAATTTGGCTTCAGTGCAACTGACGAACTCTTTGTGCAGCGACCCATTTTCAAAACAATTCCATGTCAAATTTGAGACACGCAATATCATTTTGCTGATGGGCCGAATGGCTCATTGCAGGAACTCGTGTTTGCGTGCATACCATTTTTCTGGTGCGCACGTAGTGTAAGGGCAATCCACCACTGGTGTAAGGGCCATTTATAGGTACCAGAGAACTTAGAAGGCCATCACGAGATTAAGAAACGAACGAATCTGAATAACATCCTAGAAATTTCAAATCAGGTAAAGAAAAGCCCGTTTCCTTTTAACATTAAAAATGCGCTTGCCTTTGTAGAATGAGGGAATCCTTGATCTGCCGCATAGGTACATCCCATCCTTCCTTTTGCCTTGTTTAGGAGGAGCTCTCTGCAGAACCTTATTCTGGAATAGATAGGCTGCATTATTATTCCAACGGAGTGCATATTATTCCTGAGAGTCTTAATTGATTTTACGTCATTGCCAGGAAAAGAGCCGATATTTTGAAAGCTTTCGTTCCAGTCGATTGAGAAAGAGTGCTGTGATATAAGAAGACGAAGCTCAATATCAGTCATCTAATTTTCGCGATTTTCATTGGCGTGGCAAGTGGGGTCGGAATGGGGGCACAGCCGCGCCACTGTAACAAGTCCAAAGTGCCCAGATACTTCGAATAAAGAAACACCCCGTTTCTGGCTGTTGCCCCACCAGATTTCAAGCTCAGCTCTCCACATCATGAGAGCTCACAGAAATTGACTGCGACTTTTGTTTGACCGAATTTAGCGCAAACAAAGCTTTTTCCCTGCTGCCATTTTTCGATTATGTAAATGAGATGAATCGCTAAATTTGTCCGGACTTTGCCAGGAGCAAACACTGACATCTGCTTTCCCAGGATGCACCAGGCCACCCTTCGCGTTTCATTTTATTTTCTCCGATCGCCATTGGATCCTATGCGAAGGCACTTCATTGATGGCGTTTTGAGACCCCAGCACGTATGGAATATCGCAGTTTTGGAAGCTTTTCGATCTGTTTTCGGTGGAAAACAAAATGTTGAACATAAGATTTCGGCCAAACCTCCGGGATTGCACCCAAGGCTTCCTTTAAATAAATCCTAACCCGATCTGACTCCCCAATTGTGTGGCGAAAATCTTGATTTTTACTTCTGTATGGTTTTCTGAATGAAATTCATTCAGCCGAATTCTCAAGGAAATTAGCTGAAACTCACCACCAGACCTGAGTTGGAGCTGAGGCCTCATGGAAATTTCGGCCGCCCATTGCGACGGAGGTTGGCGAGATGAGCAAGTCTGATGAGAATTTTCATGCATTTTTGGTCACCTTTTTAATCGCAAGACTCCATTTTCGGGGCATAAACTGTTTTCCCGTGGTCACACCAAATTCACAGACGTTCTGAAAGTGCCGGACTGAAAGTTTCTGGCTTTGGATGCAAGGCCTGATGCAAGTCTTCAACAGAAACATGGCCAACGCAGTGCCCCTCATCAGTTTAGCAACGCGCGTGGAGTCGCAAGTTCCGTTACGCAATCCAGCGAGCAGGAGCAGAAGCAGCTACTGGGCATCCTCACTCTCACCCCCTATTTCCAGTCAAATTGCAAATTTAATCTTAATTTATGCATAACGATCTTTCTGAATGGCCATATTATGACCTCCGCACCTCTAATGTTGGCGCAACTTCTGCCCCGTTCTCATGACTTTCTGAAAGCTTTTTCTCGAAGGAGATCCTTATTTCTGGGGAGTTGAGTTTTTGCTAAAATATCAACTATACCTTGCTCATGTATATGGGGAAATTGATTCCGTTTACTCTATACCTGCCTTGAAATCTTCAAATTTTCATATCTTGAAATCTTTGTTTGTATCTTCAAATGGGACAAGCTCGAGAGAGCATCTATTTTTTTTATTAACTTTTTGACCTTTCCATAGATCAATGGTTTCGCATTCAAATCGTGCCGAACATAAATCATTGCCGTATTTCTCATTGCAACTCACCCTCACGCTCAACCCAATAGCCAATTCAACAGACGAACACGCATCTTTCGCAACAATGGAATGGAAAAGGGATTAGCGTTTTGCATAGAAATTAGATTTTGGCAACAAAAATCTATCCGTTGAATTGGCTATGAGTTGAACCTGAGGGTGAGTTTCAATGGAGAATAGACTGAATTTTTTCTCATTGTTTGTTGGACCAAAATAAATCACTTTTTGTGTGTGTGTATACAGGTCAAAATCTGACATCTCTTGGAAGCTTTGTTGCAACTTGCATTCTGGCGTTTTCACACATGGGTACATTAATTATGTCACCACTGTTCGTGACTGGGTCGAAGTCGTCGCAAAACGTCATGGAAAGCCGAAAGTCCCATTTTATGAGTTCGGTGTCGGTTGTCTGATGCCACCAGAATAATTTTAAATCTTTTTGTTGTTTGCAGGCCTGAAACATAATGGACAAATAAGATCGATCTCGCCCTTCTCCATCAAATGAGGGCCAACAGGGATCAAAATTTGGTCCTGTGACTAGCTTTTATTCAGCGTCAAATTGCCAATTTTGCCCAAGATTTGGCCCATGTGCCCAACATTTCAGGGTCGAATTGCCCATTTTCCCCAACACTTGGCCCATTTGACCAAATTTTGATCTTTGACAAAACGTCGAATATGTGAATTGCTATATGCTGTGGCCAACAATATTGCTTGATTTTTATCAAGTTTCGTAATGGATTTCATCTTTTTCGCCTTTTCGTTTGATCGCAATTTCGAATTGGTATTGAGTTATCGACCTTTCTGACCTCTTCACGTGTGCAGTTCGTTCTCGTATATGTTCAAACTGCAATTTTGTGCAGCGCAGCTTCTATCACAGTCAGCTGTGTATCCTAACGATAATTTCATCTTTGTGACGGTCAGCGCAGGCATGCGGCTTTCAGGATCCGAAAACTTTGCAATGGTAATGCGAACGGCTATTAGCGAAAAGCGAAAAATGAGTTCCGTTTTCGGCACAAATTATCGCAAATGAAACGTCGGAATGGTAGCGTCGTCGGGCGGCTATCCCTGCTGCGTATAATGCTGAAAGTTTACGATAAAGTTGCTTACGCGCGGTAGCGAGCCGAGAGCCACGCGCTTGGCGAGAAACAGAGCGAGAGAAAGGCCGGTGCGAGTTAAAGAAATTGAAAGATATAAGAAAGACACTTGCCAATGTCTTCGGATCGTCCTTATGATGCCCTGGGTTTCCTTTTCTCTATATGCGCCCATTTTGCCCTCCTCCTCTCGCTTTCTGGCAGAGTTGGCTCATCGACTGAATGTGTTGGCAAAACTTGTTACTTTTGTTCGGATGAAAATTAGAATAGCTGAACTTAGAATCGGTTTTTGACATGGTAATATTTGTTGACGGCATCTCAATGCTGCTGATTTTTTGGTGCATTTCCATTTTAATCATGATGACAAAGATGGATTTGAAGCTGTACCTTTAGATACGTCTCATTCGGCACAAAGAGGAAATAAACATTTGAATTTCCACGATAACATCGACTTTGCCCAAACAGGTTCCATCTAGGCTCCGCATTGGCATTGATGCTGGTTTCAGTTCTTGCTGATGCGACTGCCCAACTTGGATGAATTGCGCGGCAGTTCTGAGCTTTGTTGCCAGCTTGAGAGGTCAAGGTTTTGCCAGGCCCCACCATCTAGAAATTTTAAAAGTCCCTCCGAAATTTACTTTTTGTCGTATGTTCCTAAATTTATTTGTTGCTGACACGCACCCTCCGAGATTTCGACAAGTTACCCCCAAAGCCAACGTGTGACAAGACCACTGAACTGAACCACTGAACTAAAACCAACTAAAACAAACCAATTTTACATGTATGCACTGAGCAGCGTTTTACCTCTGGCGAATGATGTGCAGCCATTCTGGTACATGTTCGTCTTGCTCACTGTCAGTTTTCATTTTTTGTTGAAGTGTCGTCTGCCTTATTTTCTGAAAAATGAAGGGAGTGAAATAAAATGCAAAATATCTTCGAGCCAAAATCAGTGGGGGAGAGCGGAAGATGGGTTTCAGTCGAGGGGAATTTTACCCCTTCCCTCTTCGGATTTAAGACCTATGTGAGCGTTCCTTTTTTTTTAGCAACGTGTCTCTGGGTATTTATATGGGCCAATGAGTATATAATCAGGCCTTATGGCCAAATTGGCCAACTGGTTTCATTTTGTCCAAAATTTGCTTTGTGCAAAAACTTTTTCGAAAGTCGTGCGAATTTTGTTTTCCTTCATTCTTGGCAAATATACTCGTAGTTTCGTTGGCCATTTCCCAAGGCATGCATGGTGATGCCTGGCATTACTACGGCGTTCCATTTTGGACGTCGGATCAGGGGCAAAGCATATTGTTAAACACACATTATCATAATTGGATAAAGAGGCTCAATCCCGGATCAAGTCAGCGAAGCCTATTTCTTTTGCTCTTTTTTCTGGCTATCTTATTAAGGTCAACATTTTAAAAGAGAAGAGGCGAGAGGCCTGCGACGAAGGCAATGTATAGTCAACAGCTGCCTCCGCGCCTGTCTTCGCCAAGCCGAGCCCAGAGGATTAGTTTGCTCGCAATCTGTGTTGTTTTTAATAAAAATAAATTGACCCCAGCACGTCACGTTTTTATCCCTATGCGACGAACAGCAACAGGGTTGGACATGAAAGAAATCTGGCTTCTTCTGTTTTCGTTTGATCGCGGCCTTGACACGTGTCAATGTGCCAGTCAGGAAAACAAACATCACATCACCATGAGACGTGATCTTGTTTGGTTTTATCGCAGAATGGTGGGAAAAACACACTACGGTGGGTGCTTCTTCCCTATAGTGATCTTTCATTTTTCCTTAACGTTTCCCATTGCGAATTGTATAGTAGTTCCGCTGTTTATGTTGCCTTTGACTCAGAACCTTGTTCTTCGACTCGCTTCCAGGGCACTTTGAGAAAGTTTTTGTTGCCTCAAAAATTTTTGTTATGGAGATGCTGTGAAAATAATTTTAATTTAAAGTAATTTTAAATTAAAACGTTATTTCTTCTTTATAAATGTTGCCTGTCTATATCTCTTTTTCTTATTTGTTTAAACAGAAATAAACAGTATAATAAAAGTACGAGATTGTACCATTTAACAAAGCCCGAAAAATTTCCAGATTGCTATTCCTCGATTGTACGTAAAATTGGATTTATATTTTGCACAGAGTCAAGGTTCGCATTTTTGGCATTCATGGGTATGAAGAAACAGAGTTGGGCCCATCCTCCTGCGTTAGTTTTTGTAAAAACTTAGTTTTTCGCTTGTTTTGCGCATTCAACGTCATTCGAATGGCACCATGAGAGCCTGTCCGGATTTACCAGCTGATTTTACAGGCCTGGAGTCGATATCCGGAAACTTCGGTTGGATTTGCAGGGTACGTTGGTACCTTTTTCGGGACTGCTGGAAACCTGTCTTGCGAGGTCTGCACTACATTATCCGTTTTTCATGTGACTTCGTTTTTCATCATAATTTAACCTTTTCCGTAGGTACCTACTCCTTCGCAGTCCATGTAGGTACTATTAGGTATGCTGCGAAACCACGGGAATTAATCAAACTATAGCGAGTACCTTCGGTTAGGCTAACTGCAATCAAACTATTGCGAGTAGGTACCTAGGTACCTATACCAAAAGGCCAACTGGCAATTTTCGAGAATTCGGTCAATGGGGCGCAGGATTTTCGCTCTTTACCTGTGGCCGGCATCGCCCCATGTGCCTTGCTTGCGGGTGTTTTGATAGACGAGGGTCTTATTCGCGTGAGGGAAAATTCGCGTGAAACTGGAGCTTCAGCACTTCCGGCACTCGACCGTTCGGCCTGACGGTGACGCCGACTGCCGAGATTTGAAAAGTGCCAGCAATTTCTCCTGGGGAAATGCACAAAAGGAAAAGAATGAGCGAAGTAAATGCCATCCATAAATCTATTTCAAACGAACTTTGATCCGCACCGCTTGAAGTTTCGTTGAGAGAAATGCGAGGGAAGTGTGACAGGGCCAGGCGACTGGGGCAGGAGCAACTTATCTCAACACCGCATCAGCGATTGTCATCGCCAGGCTGAAATCTTGAAAGGTTGTGTCCTCGGTGTCCTATATAGGTACGGAAGGGGTACCATACTCGTATAACGAATAGCTGGTATTTCGAGGAATATTTGTGGTAGGGGCGATGTCACAGCGGAAATCCAATTCATTTATTTTGGAGTCTGCATTTCTGCAAGACGAGCATGAGCCATATGTAGGTGTTTTCGTGGCCTGCATGTTGGTGTTTTTTTAAAACGCTTCACACGAGGAATGTGGTTGTCAAATGAAAAAGTTGAGCTCCCCTTGCTTTCTCCCCTGCCAACATTGGAATGAAAAGCTTCTCAGGTTGTCACGAAATCAGCAGACCCACAGAGAGGAGGAAGACAGTTATCTATTCGTATATCAGCGTCAGATCAAGAAGGTGTATTAATTAATTCATTTTTTTTAAAACAATTCCAATTCCTGATAGTCTCTTGGGAAAATGGAATTGAAGTGAGAGATTACGAATAGAACGGAAGTTTGAAAGTGAACGGGTGTATTGCTGTCAGTCCTCTGTAGAGTTTAAATTCAGAAGACAGGCCCACGTCAATAAAATATTAACATTTCGAGGTAGGATTTTGGCATATAACTTCAGGCACTTTTCTGCGTACTGCAAGATGCAACAAATAAGTTCGTCAAGAATCTGGGTCACGCTCCTGCCACTCGGGAAGTTGCCAGACACAAAGCAAGCAGATCGCCGCTGAACCATTTCAAATGTTTCTGCGACAGAAACGAAGAAGGGATCCCAAAGATATTTTAAGAGAAATTCATGGCAGAAAAGGTGTCCTTCCCTGTGGCGTGAATGGACACCTGCATGGGCGCAAATCACGGGGGGTTGGGGGGTTCACCCCCCCCAGAATTCGGTGAGTGGAATTCTGGAGGGGGTGGGGCCCTTTTGCCAACCCCACAGAGGGCCCCTGCCTCAGCCCTTATTTTCCCCCTTTGGGGCCCTTCGAACGCCAGGGAATCAATCCAGCTCCAGCTTTCAGCACAAAAACCTCATATCCAAAGAAACTTCAAAAAACACAAGACAAAAAAGGAAAGTAAAAGTGAGTGCCAACCACCTGCTATGGTAACGCTGTGGAAATGCTATGATAGCGAAAAAATTTTATTTATGGAATTCTGGTGGATTTGGGTCCTCTGCCAACCCCACAGAGGGCCCCTGCCTCAGCCCTTAATTAACCCCTCTGGGGCCCTTAGAACGCCAAGGAATCAATCCAGCCATCAGCTTTCTGGGCCCTTAGAACACCAGGGAATCAATCCAGCTCCAGCTTTCAATACAAAAACCTCATATCCAAAAAACCTATACAAAACACAACAGACCTGTGGGAAAGTAAAAGCGAGTGCCAACCACCTGCTGTGGTAACGCCGTGGTATAGGTAATGCTGTGATAACGAATAAATTTTATTGATGGAATTCTGGTAGATTTGGGCCCTCTTGCCATCCCCAGAAAGGGCCCATGCGTCGAGCACAAATTAATCCCCTCTGGGGCCCCTCGACCGCAAGAGAATCAATCCAGCTCCAGTTTTCAGAAAAGCTCATTTCCAAAAAAAAAAACAAAAAAAAAATACACAGCAGATTTTAATGGAAAAGAAAAATAAATGCCTGCAACCCACCGGCCTCATTCCAAAATGTGAAAAGGAAAGTCATCATTTGACCGCATTTTAATGATATCGTAACGAACAATTTGAATTGGTGAAATTATGGGAGGTTGGGCCCTCTTGCCAACCCCACAGATTGCCCCTGCCGCCGACCCGAAAAAACCGCTCTTGTGCCCCGAAAAAGCAATGGAATCAATCCAGATCATGGCCTTCTGCCACTCTGAAAAAACCCTCATTTCCAAAAAAACAAGTGTGTCCAGTGGAAAAGAAAAAACAAATGAACGCCAGAGCACCTGCAATGGCCTGAATCTACATATGGGAGAATTTTGTACAAATTTTAATGATACCGTATGTATGAGCCTGACTACCCAGCCCTGGCCATTATGGCGGCCAAAATAGCAAAAAGCAGGACCAAAATGCATGTTGAAATTCCAAAAAAGTTATCAGACCTCTGTGGTACTCCCAGACACCCTGCGAAAGGCTCTGAAACTCTGCAAGGCTCTGTCCCTTGGCATCCCACTTGAGCCAAGAACTCCGCCCCAGACCCTGCGTGCCCCCGACTTCGTTTCACAATTTTGTTTCACAATTTAACTGCTCCTCTTGACCGTATTTTGTTGGAGACATATCCACCTATCGCTTTTGTTTTTGCATCTGCTTTCGTGAATTTCAGAAAATGTCTCTTGCACACACATTTGGAAATTCAGGCTTTCGTGCAGGCCTGTTGCGAATGGGCCTCAAATTTTCAAAACCATAAAAGTGCGCCCATCATTTCAAGGCTCATTTGGGTCCCAAAAATTTGAAAGAAACATCAATTTTGGACCCCAAATGAACACTCGAATTTCAAAATTTCTTCAGCTTCTGGGGGACTCCGTCCCCCAGACACCCTGCCAGGGGCTCTGCCCCTTGGATCCCCTCTGGGGCGCTGCCCCAGATCCCGTTGCGCCTGCGGCGGGCTTCATCAAATGGGCCCCTATTTACGTGAAAAAAGGGCCCCCGAGGCAACTAACCCCCCCAGATCTCAAGAGGGATTTGCGCCCCTGGACACCTGAGTATGGTCAAATGGTCCTGAGTTGGCTGAAAACTTGTTACCCATTGTCAGATGGCAAACATATATACGGGGCAGAATTTGCGACTTAAGGTTATCATACCAACGAGAACCTGCACATCACCTCCTGATTCAGAACCCACGATCATATCATCATCATAGTTTCGGTTTATGCACAGAAAACTTTGGCGGACATGTCATCATGAAAGTGTTCAATTCAAACCCTTTGTCGACTGAATGACGTTTCCATTTCGGAAGGAAATTTTATTTTTCTTCTTTGTATCGGATTTCGCCCAGGATAACGAACTGTCTGGACGAGTCGTTTTTTCGTCTTGAGAACATCCAAGAGCATGTTTTCCGTTCCTTTCAACCTTGAAGAAAATTTCCAAGAAAGTGGATATGGGTCTCCGCAGAAGAAAATGAAACGAGCCGCAAAGGCCTGATAAAACTATCAACTCGGATAATTACATCCTTCTTCTCCTTCTTCTTCGTGTTGTCGCCCGCGTCTTCCTATTCGTATTTGAATTTGTATGTGGGTTCTCGTGGTATGTATGCGCCTCGCCGATATTGCTTTTCTCCTGAATGTCTCTGCTGGGAGACATTTCTTCGAGTCTGCTTCCATGCCACTGTTTTTCCTTTTTGTCAGATATTTCTGATCCCGTGCTTGTTTCAATTATTGTTTAAAATTTGTTGGCCACACGCGTTTGCTTTTTGGTATTCGCAAATAGAGCAATTGGTTTCGATAGTTTAGTATTGTAATTTCGTTCGGCGCGCTGCTAATCAGTGCAAAACTTTGCAGCATTGAAAACCGTTGCTTCATGAAAATTGGCAAAGGGATATGTCAAAAAATGGCATGTGGTCTACACGAGGTTTTTTGCGAATCACCCGCAAAGAAACTTGCAGCAGATATGTCCCAGCAGACTGGTCGATCATGTGGAAGTGCTGCCTGTTTCTACCTTCGGCAAATCAACCGGGAGCAAAATTCTGCCCAAAATGGCCTTTCCCAGACTTAAGACCAAGAAGCTTTTGCACGGTGCACGTTCGAACATATAGATCTGAACATTGAACATGCGAGAGGAAAATGAGAGAGCGACCAGATGAGATGAGATGAAAATATGGCAGGGAAGGTAGAAGGTGTTCTTGGCAAAATCTGAGAAAAGGAAAGGAGAGCTCAAAGGATGTGAGAAAGAAGAAGGAATACTTGGTGCTCTTCCGATTATCCGATTAGACGAAGGGAAAGAGATGAAGATGAAAGATAGGGAAACAGCGGAGAGAATAAAAGAAAGGGCGAGGAAGAGTGTCAGATTTCAGCTAGCAAGCTAGTGGAAAATTCAGCCGAGGCAGCAATTTCAGTTCACTTCGGAATTGCTTGTAAAATCTATTGCCTCTCGAATACTCCAAGGCCGAAATCTGCGTTGGCCTTGTAGGTGTTCCTTCATATGTTTGGGGATATTTTCAGAACCCATATGCTGGAAGGAACTTCGATTGTATAGTGACGATGCTTTCCAGCCAGCCCTTCAAACGCAGGATTTCGAGAGTTGAAATACGAGGCTAAATTATGCCATTTTATCTTGGAGAAATTCAGGCCTTCGCCAGGGTATTTAAAAAAGAAAGTCTGCGATCTAACATCTAATGGATAGGTACTGTCTGCAAGTGCATGTGGAGCCTGCAAGAAGTTCGGCTCAAGGCCATGGCGTGGGATCACTCAAAGGGAGCATGAGCCCCTGCATCGCCGGAAGCTTTTTGGTCTTGAACAAGTCTGCCCCTTCCCGTTCCATCATCTTTTCTCTACTTTCGGAGAACACATCTCTATCGCTGTAATTGACTGGAGAAAGAAGTTATTCTTGGTAGCCACCTTCAGTTTGTTAAAAAAGTTCCCACAACGTTCCAGATATTTTGAAATCCTCCTGGGTTTTGTGTGCAATTTTGGTAGCGGGTGACTAAGAGCCAATGCCACATGTGCATCACAAGCTGGCTTGTTCCAATGAGTGTTGGGCGGAGCTTTCATGGAAATAGGTACGAAATGTTTAAGCGAATAGTTCGCTGCAACTGTTCTATTATTTCCGGGATACCCTCTTCGCATATAGCTCCTGAAAGGATACCCGAGATTGCTGTAATTCTGAGAGCCATCAGCCAACCCTACCCATATCTGTTTCCAGTGCCATATTTATGCCCATATCTTCTATCACAATAATTCCTCTTATATGGCCCATAATCGAACCGAACCGATTCGGGTCCAGGCTTTACATTTCTTATACGTAGGTACTGGATCGACAAGAGTGGACCGGCGGGTGCTGAGGAAACCCATTGTGCTTCCGCGGGACAGGCTTCAGCCTCCCTTTTCGCTTGTCCGAAGTCACGCTGTGACGCGTGAATTCATTGTTGACAACGTCGGCTTGAGTTCACATAAAAAACCACAGCCACGGTGAATAATAGCCGGCAACCTCTCCAGATAAATCTCAACTGTCTGTTTTCGTAACGGTCATTTTCGTTCACACAGTAATGAGAATTTCTTGGAACACCGAACTGAAGACCTGACTTTAAGACCGAGAGTGCGCTGCATGAACCCCAGCGTAATTTATATCTTTTCAATCCAAAAATTCAGATATTTGATTTGTACTCACTGTGCTGAATACTCCAGTAAGGAGGAGAATGTAAATGGACAGGGATTTTATCGATAGCTATCATGAGAAGAGTGAAGTAGGCCCTAAGTGTTTAAACGGATACACAACAATCTTCAGGAGAACCATTTCAACAGGTTGCGAAATACCCTCCTCCTGCAAGAATAATTTCAATTATTTCAATTGAATTCAAAATGGCTGTATATTTTTTCGCAAATGCTGTCACTGGTCAGTTAAAAAAAACAAAAATTCAAATAAAAATAAACAATGGATCTAAAAATTGGGTTTTTTAATTCGTCCGAAAGCTATAACACTCAAGGGGGATTTAAGCGAGATGCATTTCGCATCTCGGTGAGCATACTTACCACAGAGCTCTTCCTTCCACATTTGTTTTTGCACTGTTCTGCAGATAAATCAAATTGATGCGCATAAGGTAAAACAGCTGCAAAAGGGAGAAATGTGGCAAAATGACCTCATCGTCGGATTTGCAACGACGAGAAACATAATCCAGGCAACAAAGGTGACACCAGGAATGGTGTTTCCTGCAAGTGGCGAACACAATCTGATTCACAGGCAAGGATTGCTCATCATGTTTGTCCTTTATAAAATGACGCTAAATCAAGTTTTTTCCGGAAACCTCTACGAAATCGCCTGTATTTTCGTTTGAAATCTCTGGAATGAATGAATGAATGAATGAATGTGGGACGCGCATATTGCTTCGATGCAAATGCATGCGAATTTTGCATGGAAATATTCCGACGACGCAAGACGGTTGAGAAATGGGACACCACTGCATGGGAGTGAAGAGAGAGGGAGAGCGAGATTGAAAAATTCCAAGCGCAGATGAAAGCGGATATATTCCGAAATTCCTGCAAAAGCAATTCATCCTGCTGCCGGGATGAGTATATGGAACTAAACGGGTATAAATATATTCGATCGCACGTGGGAACCCTGCAGACCATCTTAGAAAAATCGGTTCAACTGCAGATGAAATCCAACATTTTCAGAAGGCATGAATGCTCGCATTTGCCATTTCCTCGCATTTGGACAAACGGGCTTTAGTCGTGACATCTTTGACACTGTCAGATGGCGCCTTTTTTCATTCGCTGACTTTCACGTTTTTGGCATTGTTGTCATTTTGACACTTTCCTCCGTTTGTTCCTATATTAAAAAAAAAACGTTTACAATCATTTTTACATTTTTGCCAATTTTCAATTTTGACAATTTGCTAGATTTCTTGATATTTTGAATATAGGCCCTAAAATTATTCCACAGTTGATTATTTACTGCAAAACTCATATCAACCACTCTCAACGGTGTCCTCAAAGCTATAAATAAACCATGATTAGGTACCTCGAGTGTTATAGGACTTTGATGAATGGGGTTCTAAACAATTTTCGACCATTTATTGAACAGGTTGATGACATTGGTCGTTACAACGGCAATTTCTGAAGAACGAAGTAATAAGTTATGTTTTCAGTTTCTGTCACGCAACGGAGTGGCAACTTGATATTGCAAATCCAAGTGGATATTGCGTCCCGTATGGAAAGTTTAGGATGTCCGCGTACAAGCATTACAGGATTGCCATGGTGTGGGACCGGTATACGAGTATGACCTGCGATTGTCGAAAAATCAAATCACATTGTGATCAAACCCCTCAGTTTTAGCCGCGAAATCTTCAACAGATTGCGGTCACAGGAAAGGAAACCTGTGCCCAAACATTGCGGTGCATTTTGTGAATGATGGCAATGTCAGCCAGCAGGGATAATGCCTTGAGGCGATGTGGATTTGGGTAAGATTTTTCTTGTTACTTTTCTGAACGAAAAATCTCTTTTACTGAAACTTCCGCCATATGACATCCGCCAGTGGAACGAATTGCTAAACAGTGGTAGGTACGAGTACAATAAGTTGAATACGAATAGCTTACATTTGCGAAACGCTTCCGATAAAACTGCAATGTGTTGGCAATTATCAACAATGGGCTTCGCATGGCAGCGGATCTCGCCCTGCGAAAGCCACTGGCACATTGAAAATTTTGAAATTGTGAGTTTATTTTGAGCACAAAAAGCATTTTTTGTTAAAAATGGGCAAACAGATATATAAAAAATAATTAAGAGAAACTGAAAGCATTTTACAACAGCTATGCAAGTTGAATAGGAACATTTAAGTTCAATCGCATGGTTTATCACAAACCAATCTAAGGGAGAACTCGCCTATGGCACTGAAGGAGCTCTGAGGCAGAATCGAGCAAAGGAAATCTCGAAGTCGCCCCAGCAACACAGTCATACTCAGTGGCAGGTCAAACACTTTCTCAGGGAGCGAGTTCCACTCCGGGATAGTCCTGCCAAGAACATACATGCCACCGGCTCAACCCCTAAGGCCTGCAAGGGCTATGGGAATAAGCATGTCAATCGTGCTCCCTCCTTGATCGAGGAGAGTCCCTAAGGAAGCTAACATGAGACTGACACTTCTGTCTGGATGATTAAATTACCCATTACGAAACGGGCAGCCCTTCACTGTTTTTTCGCCAGGTCTGAAATTTGGTCACTTAGCCCCAAGTTGGAGCCGTATATTTCAGGAGTGGCCGAACATGGCTGATTTAGGCTAAATCCTTATTCCCAGGTGGGTACTTCTTGTAATTCCGTTTTGTAAAATACAAGGCCGAACACGATTTGATTAGGAAGTGAGCAGTTGACGTGGGGTGACCATTAACGTTTGTTTGTAAGATTTACTCCAAGGTAAGTAAGTTCTTTTTTGGGGTAACAAAACATGATCATAAAGATGAACGATGCAATCTTCCATGTTAGAGAAATATTTATCGACATTGAAATTGCATCGACATCGAACTTGCATTTATCGACATTCATTAATCATTGCCATGACTGATCTTTCACTGACCATTCTTGGATGAGAGTTAAGTCCTTTTGTTATTTTGTAGAACCTCACGGCCACTGGGGTGCGCAAATCCGAATATGTTATGCAATTATCAGCAAACAGGCGTAGAGAGTAAGCTGATTCCAAGAACAATATCGCAAAAGAGCATAAACAAAAAAGGTCCCAGGATGCCACCCTCTGGGACCCCCCAGAGGGGACTGGGAGAGCGTTGGATCGCTGCTCACCGTCAACTGCTTCCATATTTCGCTCTCTCTGGACATGTGGTGTTGTTCAATAATTATGGGTCTCTTTTCAGGTTCGCCATACTGCTATGAGAGGCGAATCCAGCTATGAGAGGCGAATCCTCTTTGAATGCCTCTGAAAGTTGTTCTGATCATGAGACAATCTCATTTTTCTTTTTTATTTTAATAATATGGTACCTACCGGCGACCGCATAGGTACTTTAGGAATTCGGCATTCTGATTTATTGATGACCAATTTTATCAAATGATTTAAACGTTCCTTCGGGGCAAACCCGAATGACTGAATAATCCGTACCTACGTGCACGGCGATCGCCATTTTTAAAAAGAACGCCCCATGGTTTGCAATTATACTGCTTTTATTGAAGCGAAAAGACCCTGCGTGTGATGGGATGGGGGCGTCGGAGCAGCAGCCATATTCTGCGTGGTGCCCGTTGGTGCCGTCGCTATACAGACTGAGGTGAGAAGTTCCACTTCGAGTCTTCTCCTCAGTACCAAGGCAATGTTTAGTTTCGACATTTGAATGTTCAGTGGAATTGGTTGCAGAGCTGGACTGGCAAGCGGCGGGCTCTGCGACCATCTTTGACCCGATCGAAACAAGACATTCCGATCTTGGATCAATCAGCCAAATTCACTGCATCAGCGCTAGCGCCATTTGGCTAATCCAAATTGGTTTGGGTTTTTGCTGTATTCAATCGTTTTCGCTCGTTTGTTGTTTAACTTTTGTGGTGTTGTTTTCGAAAACATTTGGGAAGCGAGACAAAGGTGGACATTCGAAAACATGCTCTGTGAATAACTTCGCTGCCTGGCAAGACCAATCATCTCGCATCCTCGAAGTCATCTCAGACTGCCAACAGCAGAGATTGATATCTCACTAGTACTTCGACTTTTTCTCTTCCTTTTGCCCAACAATTCTCCCCAACGTTTGCAACCCTCGATGCTTATAGATGCTGTTCTGGATGTACCAAAATTGACCATACTCTTTATCTTCTTTCTTCCAGGTTTCATGGGAAAGAGACGCTGGAACAGAGGAGGAAGATTGCGTGCTGGATGGAAGTTCCCGAGAGTGCTACGCAAGTACAGCCGTTGTTTCAGGACATCAGGACAATTACGATCAGGCTGTTCCAATCAGGAAACAATTTAAGATCTGCACCAGAAATTCGTGCAAACCGGATCGATAATTTGGAGCATTGACAGCCGAAGATTGCGGTGGCCTCGCGCTGGTTAGGTATTGGAAAACATAATCCAATGGTGCAGGATTGACAATCTAAATTCCGACCGGCTCAATTTCCGATGTTTGCACGATTTTCTCGTGCAGATCGTGATTTGTTTTCCCGGTCGGAAATGATGGAAATGGTCCTGAAACAATCGCTGCATCTGCGTGGCACACTTACGATTAAAACTTTGACTTGCGCGTTTGAAATGTGTGGATAACGAGGCATTCAATGTTGCTCAGTTATTGCCATTAAGATAATGGTCCATTGCGGTGCAAAAAACAAGCCATACCGCAACGCGTGAAATAGGCAAAACTCACAAAATGACTGCTGGATTAAAATCGGTTTAATTCATTTAATTTACGAAAGAAAAAAAATCGGTTGTCCCCTTGAAGCCATATTCGTTTTCAAAAGGTCACGACTTGAGTTCGGGGACCATTTTCTATACAAACTGTGTCTTTATCTCCCCGTTTACAGATTCTGATGATATACTTACAACGGACCGTGAAATGTTGTCGATACCATTTTACGAATTTCATCGGAATTTTGTCGGTATCGCAAATGCGTTCTCGCAGCAAACTTGGAGCTTGAGTTCTTTCCATGCATCATGTTTTCAGTGGTTAAATCCTGGCAGGAAATTCCACGCCTGAATTTCGTTCAGATGGCCGCGATATTTTGAGCAGAGGCGCCGTGTGATTATTTTAGATTTTTAGATCAGATTTTTATCATTGGCCCAAAATCTAAGCATTGAATGTAGGCCTACGCGGCTCTGCGTAGGTTTCGGTCTGCGGTGGTTTATGGGATAGGTACATGGGTTTCATGGATCATGCCTTTGGAGAGTAAAAAGACGATGGCGCAATGGTTGGCAACTGAATCCGCTCCAGTGCGTTTTCAACGTTTGATCGGTGGGCATGCTATATTTTGGGGAATTTTGTTTCAGGCAATTTTAAGCCACTTTTGTGACATTTAGCAAAACTGTTTTCGGGACTTCCGAAATGCCTCACGGAATATCTGAAAGACCGTCTCTTGCGGAGATGGTTCGTCCTTTTCCAGAAATGGAAATTGTTTCAAAATGGGAATTTATTGAAAATCGAAGGCGTGGAAATTAATAACGTGAAAAGATATGGAAGAAGAATAGGTATTCCGCGGGCATGGCGGCGTTTCGCTCGCCTGCCGTTAGTTGCGGTTTGTCTATCTATAGCCTACTGGAGTTTTTTTTGAAGCCGATGAGGAGATATTCGAATCAGATTTTGAATTTTATTCCACAAGAATATTTGGATGATACGAGTACTGCAATGTTTCGAAAGATTTGAAATTTTTTATCCATTCCCAAACATTGCAGGTACGACAGCGGGCATCAAATAAGGCGGAAAAGCAAAATTTGAAGCATAATTTTATGGCTTAGATTACAGTTTTCGGGCTTCTTGCCTGACTGCAGTTTTTGATGAATGGTTTGATCAAAAATTTTGTCATGAATGGAATGTGTTGCCCATGCCTGTGACGCATATTTCGTGGCATACATATTTCGTACGTCACACATATTTTATCCAAGGGTTATAAAAAGGGGTAATATGCTAGTGTTTTTGTGAGATTAGTGAACATCACTTGTTGGCCAGGATTTCGCTGTGGACCGAAAGTGGTTTTGAAAGTCGGCTGTCAGAATAAAATGTAGAAAGTAAAATAGATCATCATTGATCCGCCAACCAAGTTCAAATTCTGCTAAAATCAACAGCGGTTTTTGGAGTTCGGAAGATGCGTTTATGGGAGCCAACAAATCGACAGCTTTTTTTTCGACAAGCATGTTACTTATGGATATGCACTCTTTTCATAAGCCTATAATAGGTACCTAAGCACAGAGACCTGAAGCAAGGACTGACCGCACTCTCTTTACCAAAAGTCTTCGAACAATGAGTTCAATAACTCAGGTGCCATTTAAAATCAATGGCAGCATGCGCCGCATAACATCATGGCACTGTGTAAGTCTTGAAGTTGCACCAAGCCCTGTTGAAATTAGATGGACCCTGTGTTAACCAGTCCTTAAAAATCCTCTTCCATATTCTTTCTTCTCCTCCGCATTCGAAAATCCTACTCCGTAAAACGTGTTTGTTTACATGACACATGAAAACTGTTCACATCTACCTATATGACTTTTTCTGCCAACCCAAAAATTGTCTTGACTCGTTTGAATAGCATTAATTTAATTTGGAACAATGCAAAAACAAAGCGGATATCTTGTTATCGTTCATGTTCTGCACACCATAGTGCCAATTATTCTCTTTGCTTGGTTAATGTTACACAATTTAAACAATGTTCTGTTTGCCGGAACTATAAATCGGCTATTTAACTGATCGATCATTCAACTGAACTTCCAGGTAATCCTTATAACCAAATAAGTATCCTTCCTTGCGCTGTGTGACACGAACTCATTCCGCAACCCATGTGAAATATGGGTCACATCCATCAGTGATCGAATTGTGGTTTGCAAGTTGGCAGCCTGCGACGTTGATGCCGCGCAATCAGGCTTAACCGGTTTTTGGAATTCACATAATCTGGAAAGGAAGCTGTTTACAGAAACGTTTTCAGATGGCGGCCAAAAGATTGCCGGAGTTGCTGATTGTAATTTTCAACTGGTGGCAATGACTTATTTCAATCCATTTCCTGGGGGAGTAGAAATGAATCTTACTTCGCCCCAAAAGGAATGTTAAGACAAGCTTTTTACCCGTTACAAAACCAATCTCATGCTCGAACGTTGAAAGCAGGTGGTGATGCAAACTTGAATATTTTCGAGTGTGGAATACTGCCGCGCATGGATGCGTGGGCGACAAACAAAATTGTCCATCTTTCTGGATGATCTGAACCACAGAAATGGAAAATTGTATGCATCACGGGTCAAAACATGAATGAATATTTCACGGTTTTCGTCTCAAAGCATGGCTGTAATTGCTCGCTCTTTTTCACGCTCACCAACACATTTTTCCACGCGCCAAAAGTACAAAGTTAATTTTATATATCGCACGCCGGGAAGCTTATTTAAGAAATGAGTACGCGTTTGGGCCCATTTCCATTTAACTCCGTGTTGAAGTTCCGACCCTCCAAAAACGGGGAAAACGCTTGAAACAATGGAAAAAGGTCAGGTTAGGTTAGGTCAGGTCAGGTTTGGTTAGAGTAGGTTAGGTAAGTTAGACAGGTTAGGTTTGATTAGATTAGCTTTATTTTTCACTTTTTCGACACGCGCAAAATCGGGATATGCCCAAACGCATACTCATTTCTTAAATTCGCCGCCGGGAGTTCCGGTGAAGCTGGACACTGCTTGATCAACAAAAATTTTTAATGGGAATGGGATGGTGATGGAGATGGTGATGGACAACGCAAAGAAATTACGACAGATCTGCACCTGCGAAGTATCTGTTATCGATGTAGCAACATTCGCTGGAAAATGCATCAGGCATGCGCTCTCTGCCCCTTTCGTAAATTCTGTACCGCAGCGCATCTGAAAGAAAATTCCAGAATTAATGGGCGACATCTCAGACGAGAGCAGCTCACAGCAACACAACATTGAAATGTTGCAATTTACTCTGTCTGGTGACAGGTACTCCATCAAGCTAATCTTATAATATTTCGTCCAGGGAAATAGGCTACAGCAGGGCTTATACGTGTATTTCTTGGGTTGCATATTTCACTCGCAGCATATGAGATGACGGAGAAAGCTCGGGATTTCTTTACCCGCCCCTAAGCTCAGCGAAAACTGGATCTAGTCAGCAGACGCCTCCAGCTCTTACGACTGTTGTAGCATATTTTCCCCGATCTCCTGTTAATACATGTTGTAATTTAGAATTCGCGAGCAAAAACTGCCATTTTCCGTTGTACAAATCCTTGTAGAAAACTGGCGGATGTCTATGGCTTCAGTCCTGCAATACAGTTTCCTCGTTTTAGGTGATATTAGACCGAGGGAAAAACTATCCACACATTTCCTTATTAATCCTTCTGCTTGACAGCAAGGGTAGGACCTCCAGTATGCAAATCCAAGGCCAATGTGCCGCCGTGCATAGTTCTTTCAGGACTCTGTAGCCAAACGTTTCCACAGTTTTTTAAATTTTCATTGAATTTCTTTTTTACAGCCCGGCTCATTCACATGAACTCGCTGCAACATCACCTGCAGTAAAAATAGCTCATGAGCTATTTTAGGTACAGTAGGTGATTTCTGTTTGTGGCTGACCAATGTTTCTCACCAGAAAATTCTCACACCATATGCTAACACTTCGGTGAAATCATTTACTTGATATTCTCGAGGAAAGGACATTGTAGAATGAGCTGTGCTTGATATGCAAAATTCATTCAAGGTTTATTTTTTCAGTCATTTTTGTTTTTCTTCTATGAACAAATCATAATAAACCGCATCTTCTGTGGCCTATATCGTCGTGAAAAAGCAGTTTCTCTGTTTACCCAGTTTTACAGAATAGGCCGCTGCCACAAATCTCAAAAATTATTTCACTTACGGCTCTTTGTTAATTAAATAAAAATGTAATTATTTTATCCATTACCTGTTAATTGTGCCAGTCTTCGCCGCCTTTTTTCTGTCCTTGTTGCAGTCTACCACCAAACAAACCTCACAGTTACCGACCCATTTCCTTAACTTGCATCTGTTCAAAAATTTTCAAACAAATTTTGGCTAATTTTATGCATCAAATCCTGTCGGAAAGTAATATTCTGCACCCTCCAGTTTGGTTTTCGAGAAAAAATGTCATGCGAGACTCATCAGGTATATTGTTGCTGGCTGACGAAATTTGCAGGAACATGGAGGTCGGTCACTTTACACATGCTATGTTCATGGATTTCAAAAGGCATTTGATCTTGTACCACATGACAAACTTTTGAAGTTTGTCATGTGGTCAGAATCAAGAAACTTTTGAAGGTTTTGTAGTTTTGGAGATTTTTTTTAAACATGTCGGAATTGAAAAACTGTCCCCACAGAAAGCCTATTAAGCGCAAACAATTCAGGCGGGTAACTTAATGGGTAGGACCTCTTATGCACCATCCGCTTTTCAGGTCACCTGAGTCGTATTCAAATGCTGAAGTTTTGTTGGTCCCAAGCTTTCAACACGCAGTGCACTTTAGTACACTGGATTTGTGGCTTTCCCGATAGTATGATTATATCGCGGTATTATCTGTCCTGGTTATGTAACAACGACAAAGGGAACTGTCGCTTTTTAGCTGCGTCTGCAATCAACATTGGTTTCCAGAGCCAAAATCCAAATTCCAAAATCCGATAATCCACTCGCATAGTTATGCGAGCTGATGCGAGTTTTAGAGCCGTGGCGGTGTACCGTTGTTATTCGAAGCTTGCCAAAAATCTCTCCAGCGCGTTCGATATCTCAAGCAGAGTTGCCACAGCAGCCGCACAGTAGCTCTCACAGCTGACAAACGCGAGCCAAAAACACGATGCAGAAACACTCGAAACTTTATAGAGAGTTTATTCCAAAATCAGGCTTAATATCACGCGTTATTTTGTTTGCAACGCTGAGTTGGCGTTTTGGCAAATCTATGCAGAAGTGCTTCGAATCGAAATTCCGATTAGAAGTGACAATGGCGGCATTCGCCAGTGAATTCAGCCTAATATTTATGCGGCAAAAGATTAACAGCACAATGATATTGTTTGTCTTGTCATCAGCGATGGAACGAGAGAACTAGAGCGGAGCTGCGATTGCAACAGGCTCCAACAATGGAAGCTTTTTCGAAGCTTTGACAAGGTCTTCGTTAAGCTTCTTCGTCTTGTTTTACAAGCATTCTCTGAGCAACAAAACAACTCTTGACGGTGGGGAGCACAGTTGCGTGTATTCCATACACGGTGTATTTTGACGACAGGTTTCGTTGACTTCGATTCGAAGTGACATTGCTACCTGCGACTTCTTCGATGGAAGTCAATAAAACCTGTCGCCAAAATACACCGTGTATGGAATACACGCAACTGTGCTCCCCACCGTGAGAAGACATCTTGGTGGCACATCAGTTGACATGATAGATCCTTGTGTCGAATCGTGTCTTTGAAAATGTTCGGTACAAATGAAATGGTAAAATTTAATGGCACAAGTTGAACGAATTTCAAATTTCGCTTCTGAACCGCAGACCTGTATGTTGATTATCGCTACCGCAAAGAGTCGGAGCTGTGGAGAACGCAACGATTTTTGCCCATGCTGTTTAAAATGGGTTTGCAACTCACATCACTTTGCCCTGTTTCACCCTGATTTAAAACCTACGTTAAATAATAACAGTAATTTTGCAGAGTTTGTCCCTGCTGTTCAGAACGGATATGCGAAACTACACATCAAAGTGCTTTCACAGTTAAACAAGTGGTCTTCTTTGGGCCTATACGCGCCACATGACCGCCGACTTGAGAGGGTGCAACAGACTTGAGAGGGTACAGAGACCAGCCATTTCGTCGACGGGAAAGTGCCGAAGGCCATTCACGCAGCACCGCTGGGATAAGATCGAAGTCTCCATCCATCCTGCAAGGGTGGTTGCTAATGATGTTCAATTGAAACGAGAATACCTTTCCCATTTCTCATTTTAATGGTGCTGCAGCAATGCAAAGAGTCTGACCTCTTTCGTTGATTATTTGCTCAGCCGTTCGCTCGGCAAACAGCTTTACATGATAAATAATTAAATTACAATTAGTGGCATTATCCATACATTATACCTATAGGCCCTGCGCAGAATCAAACCCTTAGAGGATTAGCTGGTCTGTTTTGCAGCCCATGGTTGATGTTACAACGAAACGATGGCGATGGCCTTTGGATTTTGAGACAGTCATAACACTGTGTTGTATTGTTCCGCCAAACCAAGATTGAAATTTTACAAATTAGAATTGCATCAAGTTTCCTCTTATTCGGGGGAAATTCAGGCGGGGTGCAGGCCA
>JASGXE010006124.1:0-43678 GCA_030068105.1 Sinentomon sp. SZTP_YWyxl | reverse complement strand
CAACCTCCACGTTTTCATATTGGTGGTCCATGATTGAAGTGAATGTCCTGCCTCCATGATTGAAGTGACAATAAAAGTTTCTGAAGGTTGCCAAGGAAAAGGGAGGGGTTTATTTCCTTCGATCCTCATATTTTCAAAGACTTCGGAAATGACCTTTTGCGACGTGTTGTCTGTTTGTCTTAGTTGTTTCAAGCAATTAGCTGGACCCTGTAGTTTTTCCATTCAAGATCGCAGTTTCAAGGTAGCCTGCTGTCTGGTTTTAGCGACGCATCGGGAACCACTGAGACTCACAGTTTTTGTTTGAACAAGCTCTCTTGAAATGAAATGTTCCCAAAATAATCAAGACCAATAAAGCTCTGAGCATCATTCCCATTGCGACAAAACATGCATGCAGTTGTTGGACCAAGGCATCACTAAATGCCCAGTATTTAGTGATGCCTTGGTTGGACAATGTCACAGCTGATGAAAAACAAGTGCTGCGTTGAAATGGAACAGACGGCAAAAGCATCAATCATAAATCATCAATCATCCGCTCCCACTCTGCTCACTGACCCACTGACCACCCGCACCGCTGAAGAGGGACTAGGACAGGACTGCTGAAAACACAAGAAGAAGGCTGCGAACGCTTGATGGTGAATACTGCCGTCCGAACGATGACTTTTCACTGGTTTTTGTGTGGCCATTGTGTGGAAATTGTCGGTCGAAGGTCGAATATTTTTTCACTGAACATTTTTTATGTTCAGTTTACGTTTCGCTCTTTTTGCTTTTTTATTCCGACCTGTTGGCGAATTTCTCAATTCCAAACAAATCGTCAGAATTTCGACCAATCAGGTGCTTACCTAAATTAAAACAGCGATAACGACATGTAAAGCTAATCTCACCTAACCTAACCAACCTTGCCAAACCAAACCGAACCTTTCATCTTCCTGGTGTCAACCAACTGCCACTGGTGTCAAAAAGCACTTCGGTATTTAAAAAAAAATCAAAATCTTTTCCGCAGGATTCGAACCACAACCGCACTGTGACCTCCGCGGAGTGCGGTGTTTGAGAAATTTTTCAATCTCCTCAACATCAATTATTCTGTTCAAGTTTGACCTCGCTCCGGACAAAAGCCCGCGGGCGTTATTGACTGCGGGTGGTTTCTTGTGTTTCGTCCCTATGAAGTTTCTTTGATTAGACAATTGAATAAAGTGATTCGACTGAAACAACATGTTGAAAACTCGGATTTTGTCAGACGCACTTCATGTCTCTCCCTGAACTCTCATCTCTGCTGAACGTCCCATCTATCATCTACGGCCGAAATCTCACGAGTCACAACTGATATTCAAATTGGTGCCGAAGGTCAAAGGTCATCGAAAGATCTTTGCATTAGACTTTTAATGTCTGACCTCGTCGTGGTGTTGCAGCGATAGGCATGTCCTCGAATTGCACTTCGTTCCGGAGCAACGCATTTGACTTAGGTAGGCCTACCTTACCATTATTCGAGGACAATGTCATTTGTGGCAGATTTCAGATCGTCCGGTGTGACGTTTGCTGGAAGACCAACTCAATGGACCACACTTTTGTTCGCTTTTTGCCATTCCATTGGATCAGACGGGAAGTTTTCTCATTTTTCGCGGTTGTTTGAATTTTGAATTGAATTGAATTTGTATATTTTAGGAGTCACCTCCTTTCAATATTTGCAACACAAAAATGGTCAATTATGCAGCAAATAAACAATTACAAAAGGGAAGAACACATTTGCGACCAGGATAATGCATACGAACGTATACAAATATGTCGCAACAAGGCTATCCACACAAAAGATAGAAGGCATTAGCGAACGTGGGCTTGATGCTTTTGCCGTTTTTGTTCACGACAGGCGTCTTCGCCTTCAATTTGAGCTTCGGCTCCGCTCCAACTTTGAGACACACGTAAAAGTATGAGATCATCCCAACGGTCGCGTGGGGCCACCACGCGCACAAAAAAAGGCTCACGTTGGGTGCATACGATACGATCGCATGGATGCTTTGCAATTTGCCGTGTTTGGAGAACAGATTTGCCTTCATTTTCTTGTTCAAACTTCACCAATGGCCGTGCTTCCTTCTTGCTGTCCAAACAACTTCATCCAGAATGACTGTGATCTTGGGAAAACGACGAAATCAAAGCCTGGAGAAAACTTTGGCAGTCTTTTGCTGCCATCTGTTACCGATAGAATGAAAATTAACAGGATTTGTTGCCATCTATCTCCATAAATTGAAGCAGAACTGTGCGCCCTGCCATCTGAGGACGGATAATGGGGACAATCCTGAAATCAGCCATCTATCATGTCATGTGAAACAACTGCAAATGCGTGCACACAAACGCCATCCCATCAGAGCAAATGAAACTGAATGTCTGCCATCTGTTAACAAAATCTCGAAAAAAACTGTTCCTGCCGCCATCTTTGCTGGAATGTCGTTTATGACGTCATCTGGAGGCGCATTCAATTTTTCGTTTTTTGCTCTTCCAGTGGGCATTAAAATATCGAATTTGCCGATTTCGGAGCAGTCCCGTTGTTCAAATCAAGTTGAGTTCTTCAAAATACACACAAGTGGGCGGACGAAACTGATAGCGGTCGCCTTTGTGGCCAGAAACAAAACAAAGAATCACATTCACGCTCGGGAGGCTTTCCTCAGTTTGCCAAATTCCAGTTGGCGAAAAGTGAAACAATTGGAATTTGGAAATCGGAAAAAATGTCCGAAATCTTCTTGAGTGAATCCAACGTTGCCTTACCGATTCTTTAGCATACTTGATCACGTGTACACTGGTCCAGTTCCCACACACTCTTGCTCGCATTAGTCGCATTGTCAAACTTTGGTCAGTTTATGACAGGTCGGGATCGATGAGAACACACCACTGTGGGTGGGCCTACTTTTTTGTGAGGGTGTTGCGAACCACCCAAAAAAGATGCTTTTTTGAATTGCATATCTTTTCCACAATTGGTTCTTGTTTACCATGATTGGGTGCCGCAAAAGAATTGATCACGGTTGGGTGAGGTCATGAGGTTGTGAAGGTCATGAAAGCTCAAATTAAACACAAAATAAAGAGCAAGAACGAGAACTCGGCCAGTCCATTTGTGATCCGACATTCCAAAATGTTTCCGAAATATCTGTCGACAGTGACTCAACTCAAAGTTTGGGCTACTGATGCTCGTCATAAAAACCAACCTGCCGCCTTCTGTGCCGCTGGGAGAGAGAGAAAGCGCTTCTGGGTCAGCGGAATCACCTCATTGATTCAGACCGTCCAAGATAGTTTTGGCATCATGAAAACGCCAAACCGGATTGATGTCCAATCGAAATTACGTCCAATTTTTGAACCGTCTGAAATGGCGACCTGTCTTCTGGCATTATATTTCACGCAATGTTGCGACATTATTTGGTATGGCAGCCTATTGCAGGAATCCGATAAAAAGAGCAAATGACCACGTGCAAAAGTGGTGCTTTTGGATCCTTTGGCGTCCTCTGACCGAACTCAGTACCTAACCAACTTCCTCATGCGGCTTCCTCAATTTCTGCCAGCATTTTCCAACGTCGAAAATCTGGCAAGAACGCATTAATGTCATTTTCAACGTTTCCAAAATTAGACGTTCCAAAAATTAGACGTTTTTTCGACTTGGACCTTTTTGTGGTTGCAAAAGTCGCCCAAAAAGTTTGACGCTTTTCCGTGTTGGAAGCTTGTCTGTCATCGTCTGTTCGGACTTTGATGCTTGCTGGAGCACAATTTTTTTTCCAATCCACTTCCGCGGACAGGAGCATCGCAACAGCCAATCACGTCGTCTCAATTTGTGACGTCATCAATTTTCGCATTTTTGCCTTGCCACCGCTTTTTGCCATTTGGCGTGTTTGCCACCGCTTCGCAACTCTTTCTAGGGTCGCAATAGGGTTAGGTTCGGTCAGGAGGGGTTAGGTTAGGTCAGGTTAGGTTTGGTTAAGTTCGGTTTTGAAAATTGGATGTTGAAATTGGCTGGAATTCCCAACAGCCAATCAGAGACGCGCATGCGGAAGTGGATTGGGGAAAAAATATGCCTTGCTGGAAGCGTCTTTTTTGCATCGCGGTTATAATCGGTGACGTTGATCTGTTTGCGATTTTTTGAAGCAACCGATGATTGGGACAGTTCCGCCTTTCTGTGACGCATTTCTGATTCGCTGATTTTTTTCTTACAGTGTCAAAAAAGGCACCTGATAGATGGTAGCTGCCAAATGCGCAGAAAATACGCATTGCAATGCTGAATGAGCCAATATAAAAGGGCAAAATGCGACAAATTGGGAAGCCAACCTCTTTCATCTGCAGACTGCAGTCGATGGATTTCTCAATTTTGCTCTTTTCGATTTTGGAACCGCTCGTTGCAGGCTGCAGCCCAGATGAAGTGCGGCCTCAGTTTGATCACTGTGCTCTTTTCTCGGCAATGAGTTTGTCCCTCCTGCTCGCAAACTTAGATCAAAATGTATTTAGGTATCTTCAATAGAAACTTCAGAGCTTTTTGTTGACTCAAGCCTCCTCTCGGCTCTCTCAACGCGCTTCTGCTTTGAAGGACTACCTACCAGCGTGATCGATCTCAATTCAGCTGAAAGGAAATTTGTATGACGTTCGGCTTTGAATGATGTGATCACAACACAACCAACTACCAAGCAGTTTGGAGGGTTCACCATGTCACGGCCACGACTGCAATATCCGCTGATCCCTCGGATTTCCTCCGATTTGCACAGGTTTGTGAGCCCACATGAATGCTGCTATTACAATCCTGTCATAATCGCAGCAAAACAATTGATCTCAGCACAACAATCATGTCATGATCTCAGCGAGCCACCAGTCTCCTTAAAGGTTTTTGAGGGATGATAATTTGCTGACAGAAAAGTCCGTGCTCGGTGCTTTGAAATAATGTGTTCAAGGGCTCCACTTTTGACATGATTGATTCTATCCTTCTGATACTGATGAACCATTCTGCGTCACTTGCATCCAACGATACCCCTTCTGACTGGAAACGAAGGATTGTTGAACCTTTTCCAAAAGTTGCGTTTTACCCTTCCAGTTCACAGCTTTGGACAGAGTTCTTCTTAGCAAAAGTAATGGAAAAAAACTTGTTGCTGGATACCTGCACTATCTGCTTGAGGGTCGTAAATTCTTTTTCCATGCATGGTCAGCAATCAGCATGGAACAATCATGGAGCAATCAGCATGGATCAAGTCAAAATACTCCTGCTAAATCCAGCTCACGGGTTTCATCCATATAATTTCTGTAGCTTTGGGAAATACCACGCAAGGCGATGCAATGAATATAGACCTGGTAAAAGCTTTTGACATGGTGTCTCTCTTCACATTCTTTGCAAGAAACTTGCATCTTTAAACATGGAATGGTTCTGAAACTCGAAGGCATAGTTATTCTTGAGGATGACAGCGCTCGACACTTCTGGTTGAAAATAAACTAAAGATTAACAAATAAAAATCACCTGAATCGATTTCGTTCTGAAACGAGCTGAAACAACAAATGACAATCACCTGAAACGAAATCGATTCAGGTGTGTTGTTATTATTAATTTGTCAATCTTCAGTTTATTTCGTGGCTGAAAATGTCGAGCACCATACTCCTCGAGAATATCCTCAAATATCTGAGAAAATCTTTATAAGGATTTCCAATTTCACCACTGACCAGCAGCATTTTCAGGCACTTTCAATAATACGAGGGACGTTCAATATGTTTCAGGCTTTGCTTAGAAATTTTGATTTCATGGCATTTTTCACTCATGAAACAAAATTTGGTTTATTCTGAGATGTTGGTGTGATTTTCAGATTAATCCGATGCAAATTATTCACACACATTATCGCTGTTTGAAACGAATAATGCACCCGAAGCAGCCAAAATGAACAATTTGCGAAAATGAGAAAGTGGCTTTTTTCAGTGGTACACAAAATTCAATAATCTGGCACACTGGGCCCAAGTTCCGGTTGCAGAATTGCATAAATGAAGACACTGTCATTTTCTCACTGAAAAAAGCCACTTTCTCATTTTCGCAAATTGTTCATTTTGGCAAATTGTTCATTTTGGCTGCTTCGGGTGCATTATTCGTTTCAAACAGCGATAATGTGTGTGAATAATTTGCATCGGATTAATCTGAAAATCACATCACCATCTTAGAATAAGCCAAATTTTGTATCATGAGAGAAAATGCCATGACATCAAAATTTCTAAGCAAAGCCTGAAACATACTTAACGCCCCTCGTACAAGCTCATCACTCCTTTCCTGTTGCCACCTGCCAGTGGTATCCCTCAGGGTTTGCTTCTGTGTGTAGGCCTCTGTTATTTCCGGTCAATTTCAATGATTTCAGAAGCTTGATCATATCCAGAATCAGACTGTTCACAGACGACTTCGTTGCACCTACTGTGCATCGGATGCTGGTCTGCGATTGCCTTTTTCAGCAAGATGTCAACTTTATTCGTGTTGCTGACTGCCTGCCGACTGGTGGTCTCTGGGTGTACCGAAAACTGCCTCCACACATGAGCAAACACCTTTCAAGACTTCAGTCATGTAATTTTCCACTTCCAAATCACCATCACCCATCATTCACGACGACTTAGTTGGACCTTCTGCCCTCCCCAGGCCTCTCAGGTTCTTGAATATTTTCAACTGTTGTTTAATTGTTCGTCAGCTAAATTATTACGCACCACATAACTGTAATTCGGCAAAAAGAGCTTCAAATCAACTGAAGTTTCTCATCAGAAACGATGATTAACCTTTGCATCTACACTCTACAGCAGAGAAAGCGTCCGGTGGAAAACGACTTCGGTTTAAAGTTCGGTGTGAAAAGCTCTATTTCTAAGTTAGGTCTCATAGATTTGGGGAGTGTTCACGAAAGTCCAGGAAACCTTGCCACATTCAGGCGAAATTCACACCGGAGTGGATTTCCACTGGACTTTTCTTTATGCTGTAAGCGTGTCAAATCAATCCTGGACTTGAACCCAATTGGTCCATTTTTCCACGTGACTGAACGAAGGCTGTGGGTGGTCGGGTGGGTACCAACTCCACTTTCCAACTTCAGTGAGTCCAGCGGATTTGGCAAACCTCTCCTGGGGAGGCTTATTCCGTATTTGGAATTCCCCACTCAAAGCAATGCATTTGGTAGCTGACCGGACCCCATTCAGAATACGGCAAAGTCCCCCAATCCGAAGTCCGAGAGACACAATCATCCAAAGTCCGAGAGACACAAATCATCCACAATAACTCGTTTTCGGTCTTTCGGTCCTTCCTCTTCAGTGCATGGAAACTGATGATTGGCGTTTGGAAAACATGTTGGGAGAGTTGTACAGAGGAACAAAGGTAAGAAGCTAAGTTCAATCCCCCTCCAACAAAAACTGCCGCTTGGAGGGGGAGGTAAAAGCCAAAAATGGAACGCTTGGGGGTCGGAATTGTCATAAATACTCAAGGTCAGAAAAGATCTCCAGGTCAGAAAAGATCTCCAGGTCAGAAAAGATCTCCAGGTCAGAAAAGGAGAATGCAGCAGAGCAATCCTGGCCCTGGCTGAATTTATTTCATATTTTTCTCAAGAAATTCAATGCTAATGGAGGGATGAAAGGCAAAATTCAAAGCTTGGGAGCTTGTCGGTCACGCTTGGGAACTTGTCGGTCACGCTTGGGAACTTGGTCGGTCAACACCCTGTAAAGGGCATGGTCAGTCATTCCTTATCCTCTGGAACAGGGACAGTGCAGTCAAGCATAATGGTAAATCCCAAAAAGTGGTGTGTTCATCGGAAAATAACTTCCGACAGGCTGGTGTTTTCCAGCAACTTGACACTGACCTGTGTGCATCTGAGCAAAAATGGACATCGCAAGGCAGGATGGAAACTTGCGCAATTGCATGTTCACAAAAAATTGCATGTTCACAGAAAATAAATGACAACTTGACGCTATTCAGATCTCTGAATCAATATGAGGCATGACGTTTCGGGGGTAGCGCACCCTCGTGAGTCGTTCATCAACAAGCGTGCGCTACCCCCGAAACGTCATGCCTCATATTGATTCAGAGATCTGAATAGCGTCAAGTTGTCATTTATTTTCTGTGAAAAATGGACATGATGTATACCCCAAATCATCCAATCGGCTGCATTCCTAAAATTTATGATGAATACGGTAATTCTATTCTTCTCGCATGATTTTATGTCACATGATTTTCAACTCAAATGCAACCAGCCATAGCCCCAGGCCATCACGATACCAACTCCTTTTGGCATCTTAACTTCAGTCGGTTCATTTCGGTACAACCAGGGTGGGGCACCAGTGACATCAGTTCCCCCGAAGAGAAAGGATGACTCGGACGGGAACACCTTGCTGATTTTTGGCCAAAGATGTGGCGAAGTGTATGATGCGAAAACTGACCTTTTTGTTGATAGAGATTCTTCCATTTTTCAATTTCGAAGGAGAACATTTTCCATCCTGTCCGGAGATACGATGTCCCAAACGAACCAACTGAATAACTCGAAAACGAGTTGGTATCTTGATGGCTGGTTGCCAGTTTTTTCCATTTATCAAACCCAATTTGAAGCCACCCAAAAGAAATCTTCCATCGGTGGAGCTGGTGCTGGATGTCATTATGGAGAGCCGTTTCAGCGTGTCTCCCCTGAACGGACCCACCAAGAAGTAAGTGGGCATGGGGACTGATGAGTCATAAGACACCGCATGTCTGCAGTGGTGCAATTCCATCGTGGATCCTGGTGCGACTGGCCGAAACAGGCTAACTTTTGACATCCGACCAAAAGAGGAAGGATCTCCTCTGGAAATGGCACATTCAACTCTGGTCAGCACGCATCCCACACCCGCAACTTTCACAAATTGTCAACATCAAGACCTTCACTGGAGAACATGCTCCGGTCTTCCGGGGCATTTGGACATCGGAGGAAAGATCGGGGCGAGAAAAAATATCAAATTCCACAATTGGATCAGTCGTGTGGTATGATGCGGGTTTTAAGCGAGAAAATCCAAGAAAAACTTGCGTCATTTTCCCCGAACCAACTTCCCTCCGAAGTGAAAATCCCCCCCCCCTGCCCCAAGACCCTACTCTCCAGTGTCAAAACAGGAGACTAATGATTGGCCATGTGGGGGAGGGATGACAACCAGCAGTGAGATAGCAGACACATCTTCAGGAAACAGCAATGTGTGAACCACACGTAGTCCATTAAAGAAAGTTCAATGAGTCCTTTCACTCTAAGTTGGCGTCGCGCAGAAATTTGTACAGTGATGCACAACTTGAAAATTCTGAGGATTTGAAAATATGAAATGTGACTAAGACCTGTTGCAGCCCACAGAACGACAATTGGTTCTTTGGAGGCGTAGATACCGAACTGCCAGTTCATCCAACCCAGACACTAACTCAGAGTGAAAGGACTTCACATTCCACCCTTTTGCTCCTCAGATCGGAAGGTAGTCATCCTTAAAGATCATCGAAGGTCATCAATCAACCTTAGAGGTGGTATCGTGATGGAAAGAAAACAAAACAAGGCCTCGATATTATTCCAAATTCTTATTTTTTATTTTTTTTTAGTTTCACTTATTTGTTTTTTACTTTTCTTATTTTTATGTCTATTTTTTCGATTGTTTTTTGTTTTGTTTTTGGTACTCTATTGTTTTATTCAAAAGACAACAAAAATTAAAGCAAAATCGGCACATAACAATAAAGATTCTTTACATTCTCGAAAGGTTGAAAGGTCAAAGTTCAATGATTAGACAAAACTGAGAAGACTATGCCTCAACCACCCCTCAAGCAATAATCCCAACCCAAGCCAATCCAACCCCAAAGTACAGGGTGGTCCAACAAGAGGAGGCCGTGTTTTTCTCGGACATGCTTTTCTTTGCTTTCTCCACTTTTTGGCGTTAGGTTGCATTGCAAACGGTGCTGTTTTGTTCATTGTCTACATGTTGACGTTTCAACACAGGACATTCATGGATTGTCCCGACATTCACGACGTCCATCCTGCGCCCAAGAGTTCAAAATCGATACGTTATCGAAGAGTTAAAATTCAAGATTCTTGAAACTGGAGACAGACTAAAGACTGGTTTGCGGTGGCATACATCGTAACCTTGCGAACCAAAACAAGACATCAGGGAGCATGAAACCATCTGTGCGGCAAGGCAAACCAAGTCAACTTTTCATGGGGAACGAGCAAGGTAAGTTATCCCACAGCCGTCTCCTCAGACAATATGCACTGTGCAGATACTCCTGGTGTTGCCCTGCCCTGCCCTGCCCTGCACTGCCCTATGAACCCACCCCCATGTCAATCCCAACTCTCACCCACTCCTCCCTAGTGGTACTTGCTAACAGCTTAGTTGAGATTACAGCCCTCTTCGGATGACATCCAAGACCTGATATTGATGAGTTCCTGCTGATGTGCAGGAAGGAGCGTTCATTGTCACTCGTCCACTTCCGCCATTGTGTTGTTTGGTGCTTCAATAACCAACCTGATCCAAAAATCAATCAATCAATCGATGGATTGAAGCGTGCAGATTGCATCTTCCCGGAAATTAAATGAAAAACTAAAAACTTCTGCTATTCAGATCTCTGTATCAATTTGAGGTGTGACCTTGTTGACGAACGGCTGTCAACAGGGGTGCGATTCCCCAGAAATGTTCCAGAAATGCCTCAAATTGATTCGGAGATCTGAATAGCAGAAGTTTTTAGTCATTTGATTACTGTGAATGTGAGATATTTGGACGAGAGACATACAGTGTTGCCAGTCATTTCCCAGATCACTTATATAGGAAGACATGATCATGCTTTCAAATTACGCTGCAAACCAGTTTTTAAGGATGTTGGAAAGTTCTCGTTTGTTGCTAGGACTGTTAACGATTGGAACTCTCTTGATGCCAGTGTTTTCGGGGATGGAAATGATATTTCTGTAAAAACATTTCGTAAGAATTTATTAGGTAGTGCCCGCAACAGTGCATGTTGGTAACTGTCTGGTATTTGTCAAAGTTGTGACTAGGCTGTAAAGCTGTCTACATGTTTGTTAATTTGCGCTGGACTGCGTCCATGCAAATTAAATTTAAAATAAAAAATAAATAAATCTCAATTCCCTGACTTTTCCAGGTCCGTTGCCAGGAAACTCCAGACCCTTTTCTGGCCCGATGTCTCATAAAACTGTCAATAATTCTCAGGACTTTCCTGAAAGAATGCCAAGAATTCCACAGCTTGATGAAAACCATTCATTTTGAAAAAGAAGCAAAAAAGCATTTTGACAAAAATAAGCTCGAATGTTCCAAACGGGAGGCTCAAACGAGTAATTTGACTGGAAAATTCCCTTTTTAGCATTTCGATTTCCCTGACGTCTCCAGGTTTGGCAGCAGAAGCCCTTGAAATCCCAGACTTTTCCAGGTTTTCCAGGTCGCTGGCAACCCTGGACATATGACACGGGTGAAAGATGGTTAGCCACCGTCACCGACAGATGGGTCCAAAAGAATTGACTCAAAACCATTTTACGCAAGAAGAATGGTTGCAAGACATATGGGCACAAGATGAAAGAGAGACAATTTCATTGGTGAACTTCAGTTGTGGAAAAAATATATTTTTGTGGAAAAAAATGTGAAATTGAGTAGGCTAGTGTGTCCCAGCACTTTCAGCTAATTCTGGATTCCAGTTATTTGGATGATCATCATAGCGAAGGATTTGAATGTGAGCCATAAAACAATCACACACCACATCTGTACATTCAAACCACATCTCACCTTACCATCTAATCAAATTTCTGCCACCCATGAGATTTCCACGGAATTATGCAACACAAGCATGCAAGTTCGTGCCCCCATCCGTCTTGAACCCATTTGTAATGCAGCCATTTGTGCTTCGCACTGACATCCCATCTTATCTGTTATCGCTCCTACACCGGACGACACCAGTCCATCGTCAGTTCAGCCAGAGAACCCTGATCTCGTATTCTTTTTCTTTCTTTGTCTGAGTGAGAAGTGGCGAATATTCCCTGTCCATATCGCAAACATCACAAAGCTTCACTTCACCGATTCAAACTTGGTACGCGATTGGCGAATGCACTCAACTGCCAAAAGACAAAAAGTTGCAGGAAGGTCAGCTGTTTTAGGAGCCTGTGTAGAGCCTCGCTCTGCCTAAAAATCCCTCATCGACTGAGGACCGATCATCCCTTGAGCCTGCAGCAACCGAATCCAAGATAAATCGATTCGTGTTTGGTTGTTTTTGACCCCTCATGTAAATCATCTTGCTTTTGAAGCATTTCTGGAGGAAAGAACCCTGTGAGATTTCAAAGACTCGGCAGAGATGAATGACCCACCGCACGACCGCACCCTCGATCTTTCGTAGGAAGAATTTCGCTTCCAATGCCGTACACAAAGCAATTAGGTCTTTGGCATTCTTTCATCCTGGTACCTCAAGTGTGAATGGGCACATTGCACTATCGGACGGGAGTATAGGTAACAGATGATGACGATTAGGGGAAGGCACAGTGGCTTTACTCGGAAAAGAGACCAGGAAAACGAAGGTCTGTCACATCCTGCAATGATATCCCAATTGAAAATCTCAAAAGAAACAGTGTGTTATGTTACAGTTACACCCTTGGGAACTATGATCAAAACAGCAAGGATATGCCTTGCAAGGACTTTAGTTTGATTTTACTAAATTAACCAACTGGCAGTTGCGCATATACAGAGTCAACCGAAAGTCCTCGAACACAGAAGAAATTTTTAAGGCCAGGTAATTCAGGGGCCATCTACAATTATTGCAACAAGGCTTGATGCAACTTGACACCTCACAAGAGTGTCATGATGTTTTACAGCGCATGTTTACATCATTCCTAAATGACACCCGAGTTTAAACAGAACTCCTGTGTATGAAGACTTTTGGCTCGGGGTGTGTTATGCTAAAAGTCGCGTGTGGCCAGTTCGAGCAGTTGGCAAGTGGTTGTGGCCATCTGCATCAGTGGAGATGGCCAACAATCCGTGCATTTTTTGTCACTGCGGAACAGGCATTTCGTCTCTTGACACAGCAGAGCAGACTGTCACATGCATTTGATTCATTTTTACCAGAACACTCCACACTACATTTGTGTGGAGTGGCAATTGTTGTCCGCGGACAAGAAAAGTGTTGCTCACTTTCCTATTCAGAATGGAGCCATGAGCACATTAACAAGGACACCAATCACAAAAAAGGCAACCCATGTACTTAGCTAACAATAACGTATATCAAATAGGCCACAAACCATTTTTAAAGTTATAAATGGCGACGTTTAAGAACAGTTAGCGGCCTATTTGACACGTGTAATCATTTCCTTTTGATACGTTATTATTTACTGTTTCCCGTTCATGGTGTTCTGTGCGTTTATCACCATGTAAAATATCAATTTTGGGCCATTTGCAAACAGTTGGTGAATGATTTGCATGTCATTTTGGGGCCATTTCAGACCACTAGTTTAGTGAACCACAATTTTCACTTTAAACTTTCAAGCACAACTTCCGAGCACAAGAGGGTCATTTAAGCAGGGGCTGTGGCAAAAAAAGCAAAAAAAAAAATAAAAATAAAAAGACTCCAAAACACATCTACAAATAACGAGAAGAGGGAGCAAAATGGCAAAAAAATCCCACCCAAGGCCTCCATCCCCATCCCTGCTAAAAACGACAAAAAAACTGCCGAGGAGAGAAAAATTGGAGGAATTCCAACCTAGGTGGAGAGTTCGAGGGAAAATAGACTATTTTTCTCGATTCTCGTCATTCACCAGCCCGCATCGCACCACCTGATGCTGATGGCTTTTTTGTATGTCGAGATATTCCACCCAAAACCTCCCCCCGAAGTCAAAATTCCCCGGAAAACCATTCTTCCCTCGGCCATACAAGAGAACAATGGCGACAGACGAGATGGCAAAACAGCTTCCGACAAGCATAAAAATGCACACTGCTCATTTTAACAGTTTTGGGGATCGAGCAGTTGGGGATCCCAAGGGAAGGGGATCAAAAAGTTCCAGGGTATTCCAAACAAGATGGAAATGCAATTATTGCAGAGAGTGTTGCGACAAACTGAAAGGGTTGGTTGGGGTTCAGAGGGTGACAATATTCATATGCAGAGAACGGATAAAGAATTTTCAGACGTTTGACCCAAATTCTCCTGCTCAACACAAGCCCCTGAACGGCAAGCCACGCCAACCCCCTGAAAAATCTACCTGAAACTTCTCATAGCCGCCGCAGACAGCGCACATTTGGGAGTCGGTAACTGAGAAGTGATTTCACCTAGACTCAGACTCTGTTCAATGTGGACCCTCCGACCTCAGCCAGTGAAGGAGCGAGTGGTAAATACGGGAGCGCCTCTGCATACAGACAAGTATGTACCCATCCCACGCCAACAATGAGCAGTGTGTGTGTGTGTCTGTATGAATGGGTGCATCTAATTGGCATGAATATTTATTACCATTATTATGGCACAAACAAAACAAAACATATGCCTCTAAACCTGTTTCGTTTGCTTTGCACCGACGAAAAAAATATGTAACAACAAGATTCAACCAGGTTGCACTATAAAGACAAATCGGTTCAGAATGAGGTTAAGTCAATCAGCAACAACAGACTCGAGGTCAAAGGTCAACGCATCGCAAAACGTTGGTGACGACTGGACTCCGATCAAGGGACACACACCTCCAAATATCAATACTTCGGCTGAGCGCACTTGTTCAAGGGTGAAAGGTCAAAGGATGCAAACGTCCAGACAAAAACGTATGGGTTCACAAAAAAAAATCAATCCGCAGATTCGGTAAAAGACTTCTTTCTCATCTTCGAACATTTCTTCATTCCTCTGCAGGAGACTGTTCAGAATTGATTTCACCTGCGAAGACCAGTAATGGGTGTGCCTCATAAACGAAAAAGACACAATGCGAAGGTACAGTTCCCCGAAAGATTCAACACGTCCTTCTTAGAAGAGGCATTTTCCAAACGAAAACATAACAGTAGACGCTGAACTCCGCATCCTCAACAAATAAAACGACTGCTGAAAGAACTCTCCACCTCGCTTTGGAGCCGATGTCACCAGAAAATCACATTGCTCCACATGCTCAGTCCCTTCCGGAGACTAATATTTCCCTGGGTCCGAGGGACTGCCCCCCAAGCGACGACCTCCCCAACAGCTCCGGAGGGGGTGTTATGACATCGTCTTCTTCCTCTTCTCCCTCTCCTGCTTCCAGCACGGTGGCTATGGTTGTCGGACTGATACGTCGGTTTCCATTGGCGCAACAGGTAGAGAGCGATGCTGGCATGGCCGATAGGCGGTCCGTTAGTTCACCAATGCACATCTGCTGTTCGCCGATTTCTCTTCAGCGCAGTTTCCGTATGCCGACGAATGGCACCCGTTGCTTGCACCGCCTCCGGAGCAGAAAGACGAACTCTGTGAGCCACCCCCGTCGTCTGGGGAGTTACCGGCCGATCCTTCCTCTTCGAAGATCACCGAATTGTCGGAGCTGGTCCTCGAGTGAGCACGGCTGCTGAGGTTCTGAACGGGCATGCTTCGGAGTTGGTTGACGAAATCTTCGCCTGTGGGGGAGGGAAGAAGCAAAATAGACCAATTACATAATGGAAGAGAATTGCTTCTGAGGAGCGTAAGTGACCCCAGCCTGGAAAAAATTTCAACAGTTGTGAAATCCGAAACTAGGCTTTCCTTATCTCTTGAGTTCGTCGAGGGACCAAAGGGACGTTTTGATGGACGTTTTAGGCCCGCATCTGTCTAAATAGCAAAAGTCTATCGGTCCATTTTCAGGTGCAACTGGTTCTGTTTTCCTAAAGAGACATGCAACTTTTAAATCTTGCTTTTCCCCTTTCTAGATTGCCTCAGATTGAAACCACAAAAACATTCTGGCCTACTCTGGCACTATCTGTAAGAAAGCTTGGCAATTTCAATTTGCAAGGTACAAATTGAAAGGGCAATTTCAAATTGTAGATTAAAACAAATTGTAGATTAAAAGATGTTTTTTATCAAGCCACCATTTAGGCAGATAGCTTAGCACCGCAGGTGGAGGCATACAGGGAAAATCCAAACCCACCGAAGAAATGCAGGACAAAAAAATGAATGGAAATCTTCTGGGAAATCCGTTTTTCCGTAAAAAAGCTTCGCCACAGCAGACAGAAGATTTTTCACATGTCTTTTCGAAGCTCTCCTGAAAAAGCTGCTTGCCCAACTGTTATTTCCTAAATACTTGCTGATTATGTTCAAATTAACTGAAGTGACAAATACTTTGTAGGTACTTTCATTGTTGCAAACTGTGGCACTTATTCTGAGCCTGAAGGACCCACATATTATCAATGCAAATTTCAGAGTTAACATCCCTCTGATGCACTCCCGGATGTGTGGAACCACAAAAAACAGGTCTTTTTTGTTTTCATTTTTTTTTTTTGTTAAAAAAAACAGGCATTTTAGTTAAAAAGCTACACACGTTCGATCCATAGACCATTTTGGTCTCTGCTTCGACAGTGTGTGGCTTTTTCTGAAAAAGTGCCACAAATGTGCATCCTTTTGTGCAACAGACTTTGAAAGATAGCAAGACCATGTGCTGGTGTACAAGAGCAAAGCTTTTTTGCATTTTCTGACCAACATTGCAGTCGCCTCTCCCACCTCCCCTGGGCAAACTGATGACGACTGACCTGCAAAAATACAACCCCAAGTTTGTGTAAGAACACAAGTCAGTCAGTGCATTTCTTTGCTATTCTCCAGATTCACTCAGATTCTCCGAGTCAGGGGCATGTGCTCAATGGATTCCTGAACGCCTCTCCATCCTCTACTTCAAATTCTGTCCCATTCTGACCACTTGTCAAGCAAGCATTCACCTCTTGGTGGGGTGGGACGGGCGTAAATGGGATGAACCCATTACGTGGAAAATACCAACTTAACGAGGATGGAAAATCATGGAACTCCCGGCAGTGGCGTAGCTAGGAATTGCGGGGCCCCTCCGCGAACCAAGTTGTGCGGGGCCCCCAAAAATACTAATGAAAATCTGTAAATAGCAAATGATACCCATGCATAGAGTATGAACAGAGCCGGAATTGCACCCTTCCTTTCCTGTGCCAAATCCAAATGAACTGTGAACATAGCACGCTACAAAGTGAAATGGTGACGAATTTGTTCACTGTTTATTCCACTGTTTCGGGGATGTCTCTTCTTCCCATTTTGCAGAAGGGAAATGATTTGGCTTGGCAGTTCACACATGTTCACGACAACGCGGTCGCTGATGAAGTTTGCCAAAACGTAACAGGAGGCGATTATCTCAATCTCACAAAATGTTTGCCTTTTTTTCCTTTTCTTGCTTTTTGAACTTAATTTGTCATCAAAAATCATTTTGTCTCAGTTTTTGGTGCCGTTTTTGACGCCCGCGCGGGGCCCTTTTGGCTGCGGGGCCCACCCGCGCCACGGGCCCTGCGGGCCCAGTCGCTAAGCCACTGACTCCCGGCACTCCCGTCGTCCCACCAGATTTTTTCCCAACAGCCCTTCAACTCAAGTTGGGTCTGTTTTTCTGAGTCGGTCCCCCTTTTCCAGTTGGCAAACTACAAATGTGTGACTTCACGCCCTCACGGCTCACTGACTCACCACAGGGTCGAAGAACAAGATAGTTAAGAATATCTGAGAGGGAGAGAATACCAACAACACGTTCAGAGTCATCGACAACTACCAGCCGATGCACCTGTAAAAACAAAAACAAAACAAAAACAAATATGACGTGATGATATAAATTATTGGAAAAACGTACAACAAAATGAGAGGTAAACGGGAAATTGGCAATGTCATCAGGGTGACAGTTAGGTGATGGAGGTTTCAACAGATGGACGGTGGAAAAACAAGCTATGGTCCAGTTTCCCAGTTCACGGATAGTTGTGTGCATGGACGTAATGTAATGGTGCGGAACCAAGATGATTTTCCCCTGGATTCAGAGCACCATTTTGCAGCATGAAGCTTCACCCCTTCAAAGTGTCCATGGCTACATAATGCGGTGCCTCATCTAATAATTTGTGTCTCAATCTCGGACAATTTCACCGTTCTGGTGCTTGGAGAAGAGACAATTTGCTAAGCGCTAACTGCTGCCCACGGAAGAGTAGCCATTTCTGCCGGTCGCTATCACTGGTCGCATGGCTGTCAACTCAGAATGGCGGCTTGCAGTGCCTCCTGCTTCATCCACACACTATTGTACAACACGCACCTTCACTATGCCTGGAGAACGCTGAAGCTATTACGAGAAGCAACTTTCAACCAACCTTAGTCCAAAGGGCAAGGACGGTACAACCTCCAAGAGTTAGTCAAGTGAGAAAGTCTTTGCTGCACTTTCAATCTACTTACCTCTGCCTTGACTATCCTCTCCAGAATGCTGAGCAGTGTTTCGTTAAGTTTGCACTTGTGGACACCTTCAAACCATTCGTTACGATGTTCGTTGGCCTGTTTCACTGTGATATCAAGGTTGTTGTAAGTCTTCTCTGCAGCCAGATTCTAGATTAGATTAGTTGGTTGGTGGAAAGAAAATCACAATAGTGGCACATTTAACAGGATAGATTTGGTTTCTATCAAAGGCTATTATTGACCAGCAGCATGGACCGGTCGCATACAGCAGCAAACTTGACGTGGAAGGAAGGAAAAGGAAAACCTGGTCCGAGGACCAGATAAAACGCACAACCCGTCCTTAAACACCCCCTGAAAACCCCTCCTCAAACAACCCCTTAAAATTGCAAGTCAAAAGGAGAAAAGGATCTCGGTCGTTTTATCTTCCTGTTTGGCCAGACGTCAAGATTGGGTCCGTTCGACCGGGCACGGCGTTAAGACCTATGGTGTGCCCACCGCTCCCCACAGTACCCCATCTTGGCCAGTCACTTCTGAGGAGGGAGACAGGCTGAAACGATCTGTGGACCTCCCTCTGCCTATGGATGATTGCAGATGACCTCAGCTGGGTTTTAAATCGGGTAAAAAACCATGAATGGTTCTATTTTAATCGTGGCAGGTTGTCAATTTTTTGCCAATGACATCCTGCTGAGTTCATCAGCAATCACCCATGGGAGGTGTGGTGGGTCCACAGAGCCATTTCAGTCTGTATGTCTCCCCTAAAGAAATCCACCAAGAAGCGCCACTGTTGGGGACTGATTAGAACACCACTGGTCTTCAAAAAACGCAAAAAAGGAAATTTCATCTCATCCGGTCAAAAGAGGCATCCGGCTAAAAATAAGAATCTTTTCTATGTCATAAAGGCATGGTTTAAAGTGGGCCGGGTCCCGCCGGGTCGGAGACCCGGCCCTTTTTCCGTGCCATTTTTGAGAGACCCGGCTGCCTTCTCGCGCAGACCCGATCATGTGTAAGGCTGCGAAGGCACTGATTCGAAAATTGCTACTGCGAATTGTTGGCCGAGTGAGGCACGGCATGGACATTGCCACCAATCTCACAAATGTAGGTACGTGGTACGGATGCCCTTTTTGGGGAACCAGTGCCCCCCCCCCCAAAAATCAGGTGCCTCTCTGCAAAAATTGAGACCCGGCCCCTTTTACTGGGCACTAACCCCTGCATAAAGGACTGACATAATCATGTGCTTGGCAACGTCTTTAGTCAAACATCAGCAGGGAGGATTCTGGCTGCAAATTTTATACCATTGGCGACTCTTCATCCCGGAAATACAAAGTCAAAAGGCAGAAATGCAATTATGACTATGTTGTTGACGAAAAGATAAAAAGTTCACAGTGTTGCTTAAGTCGTTCGTTCAAAAGGTGCGTGAGTAATAAGTTGAGTTCACATGTTGCTTGCAGTGCAAGGCAAAAGCTCATGGAAGCCCTGCCCACCAGCCACACTAGCAATAGAAGAAATTCCTGATGTAGACAACTGACACGTCCCGTCCCCCCAGACTATACAAACCAAAATCGATCACTTTTCCTAAAATGATAACAGTATCCTGGCTCCCCTGAATGAAACATTTTTCAAAATATGAGCACGCATGGCCCCATTTGTTTTGTTGCTTCAACCCATCCTTTTATCCATTTTTTGCACCAAGAAGTGAGGAAATTGCAAACTCGTTGGAACTCAATGTCCCATCCTCCAGTACTTTCTCTGTGACCGCACACTCCCGGAAACCTGATCCTCCTGCAGGTTTATTACCCCAAAATGAAAAGACAATTGCTGAAGAAAAACCAACAGACATTCTTTTGGATATCAATCAGCATTTACTGGCATTTCGTCATTTGGCTATGTAGAGTTCGTTGCTCAATTCCACCTTTGTCCACCACATCTCTAAAACTCTAAAACATGATGATGCAACACCATTTTTGTTCCATTTTCTATCCCAAGTATTTGAAATTATTCACAATAGAAACAAGGTTTTTCTGGTTGTTGCACCACCGCACAACTCCGAGAATCAACAGCCACTCACACAGCACAGCTTCAGTGGCATAATAATGCCGATGGGAGATGAGGGGTCGTCCTCTACAATTTTACCCTACGGCGGCTCCACCTCAACCATTGTCCCACAGCTCCGGCCCAGTCATGTGTTATTCTTAACCATTTCAGAGTAATGTATTCGGAAGCATTTTGGGGTCATATATTCGGAAGTGTTTTTGGGTCATGTGTTTGGAAGCATTTTTGGGTCATGCATTTGGAAGCGTTTTGGAGTACTTTATTCGGTGTTTTGAGGTCATGTATTCAGATGCGTTCTGGGTCAAGTAGTCGGAAGCGTTTTAGGGTCATGTTGTCGTAAGCTTCTAAGGGTCATGTATTCGGAAGCATTTTGAGGTCATGTATTCAAATGGTTTTAGTGTCATGAAGTCGGAAGCGTTTTCGGGACGTGAATACGGCAGCATTTTGAGGTCATGTATTCCGATGCGTTCTGGGGTAATGCATTCGGAAGCATTTTAGGGCATGCAGTCGGAAGCATTTTTGAGTCATGTATTCGGAAGCGTTTTGAGGTCATGTATTCCGATGCGTGTTGGGGTCATGTATTCGGAAAAGTCTTTAGGTCATATATTCGGAAACGTTTTAGTCGGAAGCGTTTTAGGATCATGTATTTGGAAGCGTTTTGAGGTCATGTATTCGGATGCATTTTGAGGTCATGTATTCCGATGCGTTCTGGGGTAATGCATTCGGAAGCATTTTAGGGCATGCAGTCGGAAGCATTTTTGAGTCATGTATTCGGAAGCGTTTTGAGGTCATGTATTCCGATGCGTGTTGGGGTCATGTATTCGGAAAAGTCTTTAGGTCATATATTCGGAAACGTTTTAGTCGGAAGCGTTTTAGGATCATGTATTTGGAAGCGTTTTGAGGTTATGTATTCGGATGCATTTTGAGGTCATGTATTCCGATGCGTTCTGGGGTAATGCATTCGGAAGCATTTTAGGGCATGCAGTCGAAGCATTTTTGAGTCATGTATTCGAAGCGTTTTGAGGTCATGTATTCCGATGCGTGTTGGGGTCATGTATTCGGAAAAGTCTTTAGGTCATATATTCGGAAACGTTTTAGTCGGAAGCGTTTTAGGATCATGCATTTGGAAGCGTTTTGAGGTCATGTATTCGGATGCATTTTGAGGTCATGTATTCCGATGCGTTCTGGGGTAATGCATTCGGAAGCATTTTAGGGCATGCAGTCGGAAGCATTTTTGAGTCATGTATTCGGAAGCGTTTTGAGGTCATGTATTCCGATGCGTGTTGGGGTCATGTATTCGGAAAAGTCTTTAGGTCATATATTCGGAAACGTTTTAGTCGGAAGCGTTTTAGGATCATGTATTTGGAAGCGTTTTGAGGTCATGTATTCGGATGCATTTTGGGGTCATGTCGTCGGAAGCATTCGGGTCATGTGTTCGAAAGAGTTTTAGCGTCATATATTCCGAATCCCTGACATTGAATTTTGTTGTTTTGCTCTGTACAAAATTTGACGCTGGCAGCAGGCCCCTCAAACGTGCAGTGCCTTTTGCATCACAACAGCTGCAAAGGCGGAAATTATGTCACAGTTGTATGTAAGCTACCCCAAAACAAAAAAAAAAAATGATCCCTTCCCTTCCGACCAACACTTACCAGAACGTCAAACTTGGCATAGATGTCGACCAGTTTGTTGTCGGAGTCGACAATCGGCAACGCCGACACTCTCCGTTCGACAAACTTGGTCAGAGCTTCAATGATAGGCGTATTGTCGTGTGCTATCTCAACGTTGCTGTAGGTTCCAATCTGAAGATCGGCAAGCTGTTTTGTCAGGTAACTTGGTTTAGGAAGATCATGAATCTGTATGTTGGTTTGGTACCAGGGAAAGTGAAAAGGGAAAAACAAACCAATAAATTAATAAAGAAACCCTGTGAAAGAGTGTCCTCCTGGGGTTTGAACAGCTGCTTTCAGCAAGTTTGTGAATAAAGGTTACTTTTCAACCATTGATCACAGACAACAGCAGATTTCCAAGGCATAAATTCAACCATTTACTGCTCCTCAATGGCACAATGGCTCATTCCCACCCTCTGTGAGAAAGGGAAAGTAACTCTGTCCATTTTTAACATATTTTCCTCGAGCGAGTAAAGCATCCTTTTACCCGCTGGTGTTGCACATGATGGGGTTACTTTCCAGCCTTCCTTGAAAAGCTATCTTTGAACTATTGTTCATGCCTCGCAGCAATGAATTGCAGGTATGGCACCACACCTGAGTGAAGAGGACAAACCACAATGATGACAATGTTTTTTTTTTTCTGTGAACATTTTCCCAAAACTGTTGCACAATAAAACGCCGGTGGAATGTCAACTGAGGTCACCCACTCAAGAGAAATCAATGCCAGCAGCACAACATCCAGTGGTATGCATACAATTGAGTTGTGGTAAAACAGAGTTGATACGAGGTAATTTAAGATCTATCTATCACAGCATTTGATCCAAATTGTCTGTCTAACACAGCATTTTGATCCAAACTGAACAGATTCCGCAAACTTCGAGTGATCCTTTGCGCCGACATTGAGTTCTCTCAACAGTGTTTCATTTTTTTTCTTTCTACAACAACAGGGGTGGAATCTGTCAGATTCACATTACGGGATAGGATCATCCTTCATCATCGTTGGTTCCTATAGACAGCACAAATAGCTCTTCGGCTGGTGGTCCAACCATGTCTTGTGACGTCACATCATGGTCCCGCTTATGTCACCGAAAGATCAGCTGCTCCTCCACCCTCCCGGAGAGGTGCCGGCATACTCCTGAGGGCAACTCCTGAAGCACCAAGGCAATGGTCACATTTGCCGACACTGCTGGTCACAAGTGGCATTTGTGTTCAAGTATCCAACCAGGCATCTGGCTTGGACCAGTTTGGTATTTTAATGTGCGCAATGTGATGCTGCACACGGACCCCATTCCACCTGTAGTACTACGTTATTACAAACTTACATAGAGGAAAAGAAATCGAAGAATCCGCTTGTGCGTCAGAATGTAGAGGACATTTCCGCTGTGCTTATCAATCACTGGCAATCGGTGGATCTTGTGATAGATCAGCATCTTTATTGCATCGTAAAGGGAACTGTCAGGAGTGGTGTAGACCAACGAACTGACCTTATCCCTGAGGACATCTGCAGAAAAAAATGATGGAAATGATATCATTACAAAGGGTGCCCCCAAATCAGGTATCATTCTTCATTTTGTGGCAACACCTGTGCTGTTGGATGTCAACGCAGAGAAATTGTGCACTGGATGGGGGGTCAAAGCACTCACACCCCACAGGGGGGGGGGTTGTTCTTGTAACTCTTTCATTGAATGACGTCCCTGCCATATTCCAGATCTTGCAAGTAGTTTTCGTTACCAGTGGTGTAATGGAGGCTATACGGTCCCATACGGCGTATGGTCCAGGATAAACCTCAGCAGGCACAGATTCGCCTGGAAAGCAAATAGCACAATGCTTTTTACATTGGGCGTATGGGTAGCATATGGTTTTTTACCATTACACCACTGTTCGTTACCCAACATTGGAGAAGTATTTTTCGATGGCCATCAACCTTTTTCAGCAGGTGGGGAGCATCATCCGAAATTGCATACTCACTGGCACCGTTCGTCTTCACATTTGATCTGTTAGTTTTGACCAACCAACCAACCAACCAACCATGTAGAAACCAAAGAGAAAATGATATCTTTCGCAACAAACAAGATATCAAGTTGCAGAGCAGACCAAATGTCAGCAACTTTTGATCAACTTTTGACATCATCACCTTGACGGCTCGACCTCACAGGAAGACATTGCATCCACATTTGAAGCATTGGGGCAAATTCATCCTTCATTATGAACCATACATGCCACAACGGCCTCCCACCTCAACGATCCCCCACCGATTGAGGTTTGCCGGGTGGGATGGATTGATGGGAATGCAGCCATTTACATTGTTCATGGCCTCACCCACCTAAGCTCATCTTCAATTTTTCATTGTTGTGCGACAACTTATTGGCCTATGATCCATGAGAAATGGGACTGCCCCCACCCATTCATTCAGAGCTGGACACACATGATGTCTCCGTGTTTGAGCAGACAAGCTGATGAAGTTGGAAGTTGCTGGTATTCGGCCTGGTCGACAAGATAATATGCTAATCACATTGTTGAAAAAAGCAATGCAGGGGGCAGGGGGATGATCTGTTTCTGTCCGAATTAACCTGAAAGGGTGCGACTGATCCACCCGAAGATTGATCAGTCGGAGCCCTCTGTGAAAACGAGCCTGGAGGATACTTGATGGAAGCAAAAGATGCTTCTTTACCAGAAACGATTCTTTCTAGAAATGATTTCTAGAACCTTCTAGAACATCCGTGCAGCAATTTAACTAGGTATCACTGCGCCCATGCACTGCCAAACTGGTCTCTAGATTCAAAGATGTTTGTTTGGTTGGTGTTCCCCCCATTTCCCCATCTCTGTCAAACTGGGCTATTCCATGGCCATTAGCCTCAGCCTTAGCCAACCCACCGGAAAAGTGGCTGGGCTGAGCTGGGAGTCTGCCGGCCTTACCTCGCCATGTTTCCAGCTTGTGGCCCTCCAACTCCTCCATCTTGACGTTGGGCGATTTGTAATACATTTGAAGGATTCGAATGAAGTCGGTTATGGTCAGCATTCCAACAAACTCCTGCCTCGAACTGTCCCACAGCGGAGCTGCCCTGACACCTGCAATTGGTAATAAAAGAAATAACAAGATGATTATTTGTCTATTCCCCATGCTGCAGAAAGTCTTGCGGTGCTCGGCGCCAATTTTTATAAGTTGTGTCCAAGTTCATGAGAACGAAAGCCTGTGTTCGAATCCTCATAGCGGGAAGTGGGTCTGGGCAGTGTCCGTTGTCTGTCCCATCATAAGAGTCTTTGCATTGGCAATCATGCGAGTTGCACTGCAGAATGAGCAATCTTCCTAGAATGAGCGGAATTCCTGAGCATAATGTGGATGGACTGTGCGTGCATGGATGAGCTGGTGGGATAGGTAGGCTTTTCGTCAAAAGCAAAAACAGTTGGTTTTTTTGTTGATTGGTGAAACAGTTGGTGAAAACAGCCTGTCTATCACCATATCACAGCCCTGATCACATAAAGACCTTCGGCGGGCACGGTAAAAAAAGCCCAAGTGCAACTGAGGAGAAAAAAGCAGTGAAGAGTTCCTCCCAATTGTTCGCACAGGGAGTCAGAGGACTGAAGTCAGAACAAGACTTTTTTCTTCCAGTGCAGATAATTACTTTTCTCATGTCTTTCAACATTGAAAAAGCCAAGGACACATGAGTCACTTCCGATTCAGACATGATCTGGCATTTGAATTCCCATCCAACATACACCTCATTAGGGAACAGTCAATCAATCAATCAGTCGATCCATCCCATATCTTTCACCTGTCTAGTGTCAAGTCGGTCTCATGTCAGAATACTCTCTTCTTCTGTTTCTGCTTTCATTTTATTTCTATGAAAGACCGCATCGGATATCTTTCTAGTTTCACATAAAAAAAAAGAAAGGACACACACATATGCACGTGAAGGCATATGTGTGTGGCTAGGTGATTGAGAACAGCTGAAAGGGAAGAATGGTTCTGAAGGTGTAAGCATTCTCCAAACCATGCTGTTGGGGGCCAAAGTCCACCAGCATCGTCACCATAGTTGACACAGAGTTCCAAGGGACGAAGCCTCTGGCAGACGTTTGGGAGAGCCTCCACCCAAAAGCTCTTTGATAAACGCAGTTTCTGCAATTTGCACCTTTTCAGGCAAGCTGCAAAGCCGCATTTCCCTTCTGAAAGTTGGTTGACCAAATCAAGTGGAGAAGCAAGCAAACGTGCCGACCTCTCTCCTTCCCCAAACCCTGTGAACACCTGTGCAGCTTCAGATATCAAAAGTAGCCAGGCAAGAAACGGTGTTTCTCCACCTTTGCCACAACAAAGTTTGATGCTGACACTTCACGGGATTCAGGATTCTAAAATGCATTTTTTCTTGAAGTGCCAAAAAGCTCACCATGTTGTTGCCACCCACCCCTTTACCGAGAAGAAAACTTCCTGCAGTAACACATCACCCTTCGATTTTTTTTTATTGCAAAAAGGCCTTGCCTCGTGCCCACCAAATGCTTGAAACAAAAACAACTTTCTTAAAAGTTGTTCAGTTACTTTATCTTTGCCGCAGCTGACGCAAAATTACAGGGTCAGGGCTATTTGGGAAATGTGCGGGCTCCTTGAAGTCAAGAATGAGACAGACAGACGATTAATTTGCAAATTGCCAGGATTTTGGCTGTTGAAAAAATCAACCTTTTGAAAACACAGTTGAAATTCTAATTTCAGCTTTCTTTTCCTTTCAATGGTCACCCCGTTCGGGGCACTCAAATATTGCCAATCCCACTGGTATTTCACAGTGGGACGGCGGGGTATTGGTTAAGTTTTCAACTAGCAATAATCGCACCTCCGTATAAACGTCACTGGTTACGATATTGCCACTGCGCAAAGATAACTCGACCAAATGCCACTCTAAACGAAAGTACGCGGGGAGAGAGGGCGAATCAGTCGAACGCCGCCAACTGTTTGGGGGTTGAAACGTGGGAGGGCATCAAGGAATTCTCTTCGCAGTGGCGAGACATCCAGTCTGAATCTACTCAATGTTGACTATTGGTGGAATTAGTCAAATAAATCGACCAAAATTGATTGCAAAGTGAAAAGGAACAACTGAGACATGTGTCGCCATCTGCCGCACAAATTTTAAAGTTGAGTCGGAAAACTTTTTCCGCCATGGATCAATCGCCAACCAGGTTTCGACAACGAATCGGACGCAGAGATTGCGATGCGGGACACCCTCGACCAGATCCCATCAAACCACCAGTCTGCACACCCCCTTTCCACGCGAACAACAGGGAACTGCTGAAACTCCCAACTTTCAAACTTTCATTTGTCAAAGTGCGAGGTTTGCCCTGTTCGAAAATCAAAAATCGAGAAAATCTCCAGGGACGTTTTCCCGCAAATAATCACCTGATCCCAAAATTGACTCCTGAATTTTGTTTTTAAACCACAAACAAACAACGAAATACTACAGGGTGGTCAAAAATATATCAAGATTTCATGATGGTCAAAAGATATCAACGAACCCAACTGAGAAAAGAGGATAGGCCTATCTGGAAAGAAAGGCCTCTCCGACCAGAGAAAAGAAGTTGCACATGTGGGCGGTTTCATCCGGATGTCCCATGCAAAGAATATGACGCGTACACTCCAAAAACCTCCTTTACCGAGCGAGTACACTCCAAAAACGTGTGCGTCGGAATTAACAGAACCTGGTCGGCAACGAAGCAAAATGGATTAACAGAACCTGGTCGGCAACGAAGCAAAATGGGAAGCCTGTCTCTTGAAAAACAAAAACTGAAATGAATGTCAAAACTAACCATTGTAAACCAGGGCAAAGAAGGCTTTCTTGACCAGGAGTTGAGTGTCGAATACAACCAGCTTGGCACTGGTCGGGATGAGGTCGTAGCAGGTGTGAAATCGGAAGAACTTCACCACTATCTGACTGTCGTCCTCCTCTGAAAAAATAAAAACAAGAGGAGGGTGGAAGAAAGAAAAAAATCTGTATAGATCTCATCAAGACAAGCCACAACAAGACCCGCCAATTTTGGAACTGTATAGCGGCAACCAATTAATGTAGAGGAAAAACAAAGAAAACGTTTCGGAGACAACAATTTCAATTGAAAAAGCAGATCATGGGCACATTTAATGTGCCCATGATCTGCTTTTTCAATTGAAATTGTTGTCTCCGAAACGTTTTCTTTGTTTTTCCTCTTCACAAGGGAGAAATTGCAGCGTCAGATTGCAAAACGCAGCATTATTTTCGCAATTTCTGCAGCATGGAGTTTTCGTTACAATCTGAACAGTCAATGTTTTCCATGCATGGAATGGTGATTCTGTCGCCATTGTACATTGTGAGTTGGATCTTCTCTCAACCGACCTCGGATGAACCGGAATTACTCTTTGGAAGGTTGGTTTGGGCAAGCGCACATCACGTGATCAATCTGTTTTTGCAAAATGCACCGCCAAATTCCTCTGTCCCAAGACTTTCCGTCATCTCTCTCCAGAGGTTCCTCTCTGGGTGGTCAGATGTCATGGAGATCGTTTATTTGAAACATTGATCAAGCCAAAACACCATACCAAATCAAGCCATGACTTTTCCTCGAGCCAATATCAAGCCAAACCTTCACTGATTCGGATTCAGCACATCCCGTTCTGCATGTGACTGACGCAAAATCGAATATTGCCTGATGCCTGCCCCCACAGTGGTCATTGTCAACGACGGCCGCTGTTGCTCTGCATAGCAGTGGATTTGACACTTCCTTCCAAGGAAAGGACAGGACACCTCGCGGCAAAGGTTGAACTTTGCAAGGTTGAACTTCCGTTTGTTTGATGCGGAGTCCCAAATCATTCAGAGGACAGGGCCAACATAACTAGTTCGTTTCAACCGAAATTCACGTTTTGAGGTCAGGGTATTCGAAATATGGGAATGCGGTGAATTGTCGTTCCTACTCTCCCTACCTTCGGTCTTAATTTGCCTCAGCAGACCGAGCAGCTCTGTCTTGGCAGTCTGATTGATGGTCGAAAATTCTTTGATCTGATCAAGCCGATAGACGTCGTCCTCCTGGTCGAACTTCAACCTCACCACCAAACCGGAACTGTAGTAGAGGCACATGCCGGAAGTTGACGATGACCCCAGGTCATCAATGCCGGCTTCCTCCTCCCCATCGCCGTCGCCGCCTCCCCAGCATCCATCTTCTTGTTCATCCACACCTGACCCTGACCAGCAGGCCTCACCGTACGCCTCTGCGAAATCTTTGTCCATCCGCGGAAATGGTCAATTATTGTCAATGGACGAAGCACAAGATTGAGTTGACGCACGAGGTGAAGGGCGTCGCTCTGTGCTCATCGGCGACAGACGCAACGCAAACACAGAAGATCCAACCAAGTGTCAGTGTCAGTTTGAAAAACAAACAAAATGCAGAAACACGGCACCAGCCACACACATGTGTGTGGCTGCATCGGGCCACTCCCACCACACCACAACGGAGTTCGTTTGACGAGGAAAAATAGCGAAAGAGGAAATGAACAAGCTTCAGTCCACAGCAGAAGAAAGGACTGTCAAAGCAAGGTCAAAGCAAAGCTTGCCCCCACCTCAATTGGCAAACCATAAACAAAAGCAGGCATTTAAGAAAAGAAAATTTGACCAATACAAAATACATGGCAGTAATCACAAGTGGTCGACAACAAGGCAGTGAGGGGACTGAGGGAAGAGGGTTTGGTTTGGAGAGGGTTTGGTCGGCGTCCAGAAAAAAGACAGGCAAAACGTGAAGATCATCTCCCGGAAGCCAGTATTTCCAAATTCAGCTGAAACGAAAAATTGTGACGTTTTGCCCGGAAAACAATATTGTGAAACCTGAAAACATCACAAGGAAATATCACTGACACACCGAATGCCGCAAACATCAAACAACAAGCGAACATTTCGTCATTGAAGAACTCGGCACTGCAACATACCTGGCTGCCTGATGCAACAACCAACAGAAACAACGCTCAGAGGCTCTCAGCTGGTTGGAGGACATCGCATCCGCCGTCACGCCTGCCCGAGGTCAAAAGAGAGCTGGAATTGGGAGGTGGAGTGCGAATCTTCGCTCCGCAACCCGCCGTCCCGAAGTGCCCTCAGGTTGCGGCGCCTGTCTTGTCTCTGCCCGACTGCGCTTGCCCTGAAAAGGGGGAGAGGAGAGGAAGGAAGGAAGGTGGCAGGAGCCTTCGCTCACCAATCCTGGCGTGCCTTGTAAACATAGCAGGGAACTTCCTCAGAGACGATTGTGCCAAATTGCCATCAGAGCTGTGCTGTTGGAAGAATCGCAATTTCGCAAACGACCTGCCCCCAATCCCCACTCCCCAGCACCAGAGAAAATGCTTCAGAAGTGCTGACCCCCAGTCTGGGGAGGGGGAAAGGGTTACTCCATGGCTCCCGGCACTTCGTCTGCGGTATAACCAGCCAAAGAATAACATGAAACGGAATCGATTAAAAATAGCCCAGTCTCAGAACAAGAACAAGAACTTCCAAGGCGGATGTGGCTTCGCTTGAGAGAAAATTTCCGGCGAGGAAACTTGGAAAATACTAATGGCCCGGCAGACGAGACGCACTTGCCTGAAACATTGGAGAGTTTCAGGAGAATAACATAACATAACCAACCTTCCCTGCCTGCGCAAACAGCAACAAAAAAGATGACCTTGAAAAGGAAGGGTGTGAACAGGAATAGGCCATGAAAACAAAAGGTCATGACATTTTCCATTTGCATCCCTCCACCCTCCCGAGTCCCGCCCCATAGTCTGTCTGCCGATTTCCTGAGGAAACGAAGGCTTTATTGGCATCAACATGATGGGCAGAACCGGCACCTGCGCATGTTCGTTTCTCGTTTGACCTTTGCAAAAAGCCTGCCGAAAAAGGTTTCAAAATTTGGTCGATAATGACCAGGTCCAGGCATAGGAACGCTAATCTTTTGACCTTTTCAGAAGATCACGGCGGAAGGAGATCACGAAAGGGCGAAGATCTCAGGCAGATCACAATTAGCTGGATCTCTTCGGTTTTCTGACAGATCTGACCTCACGCTCCATGCGATGCCTATCCTCCCCTCCTCCTAACCCAAAACGATCTGCCACAAAAGACCTTCGGGCAGGTCTCAGTCGAGTCGATCAGATTTGGAGACAGATGACCCTCCCGCCGTTCATGCACTCCTTGCAAGAGTCCACTTTGGTTTCACCAGAAAAGTGAAGCAAAATGCAATCAAAACAAACGACGCAAGAACAGAACAGATTCAGACATGGGATGACATAAACAACCCAAACGAAAGCAAAAGAAACATGGTTGCTGCTGTTTTGAAAAATCGGAATTCCCTGAGTTTTCCAGGTTTTCCAGAAGGATTCTCAGTTTTTTCCAGGGCTTTTTTCCAGGGTTTTTTCTGAGGACAAGACAAAAATGGGAGGGTACAGACAAAAATTGCAAAACAAGAATGTTCTTCAGGTGTCATCGTTGGAAATTTAAAAAAAATGTAAACTAAAAAAATGTTATGAAATTCTGTTTTCCATTTTTTGACTGGTTTTTCTGGAAATTTTCAGTTTTCCAGGGTTTTTTCCAAAAATCCCTGAGTTTTCCAGGTTTTCCAGGGTGCGAAAAAAATTCCCTGAGTATTCCAGGTTTTCCAGGTTGGTAGCAACCATGAAGAAAGTAGATGTTGAGCCTTTTGGTTGAGTCAATTCAATTATTGTCGAGAGTGTGCTTCAAAAGAAATTCCCCGCGGCCAAATGTTTCGCAAGAAACAAAGTGGGTACATGGCTGTCTCTCTGTCACTGTCTCTGTCGCCTGCGGCCTGCCAAGTCAAACATCACACTTCCCATGAACCCCCCAGAACCAGAAGAAGAAAAAAAAGAAAAAGAAACAGAAAGAAAAAGAAACCCAGACAGGGACCCAATGATGATGAAGAACACAGAACAGAACAGAAGAAACCAAAGGAAATTGCTGCCAAAAAGAACTTCGGCACAGGCTGAGAGAACACACGAGAACAAGGTGAACCGTTTGAGCTGCCAAATCAATTGCCAGAGAAAAAATGCTCCACAAACTGAAATTTATACAGGACTTCTCAAAAGTCACTTGACAACCCCAGAAAAGTGCATTGCAGTTTTGAAGCAACTCTGGAAGCTTTGAGTGCGGAGTTTGTTCCAATTCGAGTGTATAACACCTGCAGCAGGCAGCCTGCCCAATCTGAACCTGAAATCTGTAGAAATAGCTCCACAAGAGAAGACTGAAAACTAGCAAATAACAAACGTCAAGTGACTTTTGGGAAAATTGTATGCATACGTTTGAAATTCAATGGAAAATCACGGTGGAAGCATTGCTTCGCCCTCGCCACAAGGGAAAGAAATATTTTATAATTTTTATGACAACCGGGGCAGGAAATGTTGCCAAATCGGTTGCAGTTCGGAGTTCGGAAGACCTGCCGACATCTGAAAAAAGCTGAATTGGACGAGTTTTCACACGCGCTCAACACACGCGCTCAAGAAGCCAAAATAGGATAGGAAGATGAGGACGATGTAGGTGTAGGATAGGATAGGTTTGGATAAGTGTGTTTGGATAGCTTAGGTTGGGTTAAGTCAGGTTAGGTTAGGTTTAGTTGACTAACCGTGGGGAGTTCAAGTCGAGGTTTAATTTGCACCGAAGCGTAAATGTGGTCCCCTGCCCCACCGCTTCGGAAAAATATGAGGCAGGGGGTCAAATTTATTCCCTGGCGCAATTTAATCCCGACTTGAACTCCCCACGGTAAGTATATCACAGAGCAATGGTGACAACTCGTTCAGTTCAATGTCGGCAGTTATTCCGGACTGTTACCGCCAAATCAGTACGAGAATGCATTTTGTGAAGCGTGTGTGGGAGGAGAGGCGATCCAAAAGTTGTCTTCTCGAAAGAAATAAGGTGGATCTATGGGTAAAGTCGATCTGTTGGGGGGGGACGGAATATTCCGTCCGGGGACGGAAAATTCCGTCCGGGGTTGAGGGAAAAAGGAAAATCGGTAAGGATGGAAGCGCGCAGGTAGAAATGACATATCGCTGCTACAGGGTGAACAGAAGATCCATGTTGGCTTAATTTTGGTAGGTATGTTAGGTTAGGTTAGGTTAGGTTAGGTCAGGTTAGGTTAGGTTAGGTTTGGTTAGGTCAGGTGAAAGGTAGGAAGTATCCGCGTTACACGGTGGCATGACAGAGAGCCGTTTCCGTCAAATGTCTCTTTAAAGTGTTATTTTTGTTGATTTATACGTTTTTTATCTGACCTAATCTGACCTTTCTTCAGCGTCTGACCTAACCTTGTTTTTCAACGTTTCAATCCAACCTTATTGTTCCAAACACAACCTTGCCTGGTCTTCTGTATAACCTCCTTTTCCTAACCTATCCAAACCTGACCTAACCTAACCAAACATACCTAACCTAACCAAACCAATCCTAACCTAACCTAACCAAACCTAACCTAACCCAACCAACCTAACCCAACCTAAACTAAGCCAACCTGGATCTTCTGTTCACCCTGTAGCGGCGACAAGTCATTTCTACCTGCGCGCTCCCATCACAACCGATTTTCCTTTTTCCCTCAACCCCGGACGGAATTTTCCGTCCCCGGACGGAATATTCCGTCCCCCCCCAACAGATCGACTTTACCCTGGATCTATTCCATGGTAAGTATAGAGCAGGGTGCATCAATTATTTTCGTCTTTTTTCACCGCTAGCGGGAAAGATCAAAGAATTCGCAAAATTATTACTGTTTCACGGCACTTTCAATTGATGCAAAACAAAGGTGTCAGTCTGTGGCTTTTCTGCGTCATTCATTGGCGTGCCACTTGAGAAGCACTTCCTTGAGTTTTGTGAAAAAATGGGCCAGTGACACTTGACAGCGACACACACTTGACGAGCGACTTTCCTGTCTTCTGCAAAAACACGCGTCTCCCGAGAGCGCTTTAAACACTTTCCTTGCGAAGCATTTTCCCACGCTCCGTCTATCCATTCATCCATCCGACCGTGTCCTCTCAAGAGTGCGCAATGCACAGTACTTTATCCATCATAAAAATCTTGAGCACAACACTGCCTGCGTTTTCACAGGACGAGAATTGAAAAATTGGCCTTCAAAAATATATCACGACTTCGACGTCAGTCAGGCCAATTCCGTGATTCTGGGAAATAATCAGGTGACGCTGTGCGCACTTTGACGCCGTGGGCACTTGGCTGGCTTTCAACATTTTCCAAACCGGACCCGGAAGCCAATTTACAAACCCTGCCGCGACTTTAGATGGCTGGCCGGGGCCCCAAACGAGCATTGATTTTTCCGAGAGGGGACAGGGTTAGGTCAGGCTCAGATAGCTTTAGGTATGAAAAACAACAATTTTTTTTCTTGCGAGTGGAGGGCCCCAATCGAGCATTTTTGCACAAAACGCTCTCTGCCATCTGAAGTCGCGGCAGGGTTTGTAAATTGGCGACCCGGAAGCGATTTATTGTTTCCAATTTGTGTTTCCAATGTGGCTTTCAAATAGATCTGCTTTCGTGTGTCTTCCAAAACGGGGAAAGTGAATTCGCTCGCATCCAGCCTCATCCTAGACTCCTCTCCAGAAGGCAGCTATGCGAAATTGTGCGTGAAGGATGGCCGGTTTGAGTTTTTTGACGTCACGTCCAAGAAGGCGCAACAAGAGTCAAGTCTTGTTCCGTTTTGCGACCAATTTATGGGTTTATCAAATTACACAACTTTGAATCATTTCTTTAATGAATGATTGGCGACACACCTCCAAAACCTGTTTGACCGCCTTTATCCTCTCAGCAGGATGCTCTCAAAATTCTCCAAAAACCATGTCATCCCGAAATCCCGGTCCGATTCTTCTTGCGTGAAATCGCGCGAGTTTTCTGCTGCGCGTCACTGGTCACAGGCCCACGACAAAGCATGCCGGACGTTGTCAAACACACTCAAAACTTGAAACGTGCTTTGTTGGCCGGTTCAAGGGACTGAACAGGTGACAAATGTGACAGCCAAGCAGCAGGTAGACGGTTCGATTCCTGCTCGAAACTTTTTTTTTTTCAAAACAAAAAAACTTCGTCACGAAGCGATTTTTTCGTTTCTCTTCAACTTTTCTTTTTTGAAGCTTTTGTGGAAGTTTTTCCGCTGAGCGTTCTCAAACAGGCAGCAGCAAGCAGCCAGAGCCTTTCACTGATTAGAAAGACACGTTTTGCTTTTGAATTGCGAGCAGAGAAGCCCACTTTTGATAATTTTTGTAGATTCAACCCCAAAAAAACGTACGAAGCTTACCGATTTCGTCCTGGTTGAATTTGTCCAAAAACGGATCGGCAACCGGCAACTGCAACGAAAAAAGAAAAAACAAATCATGAGCAAAAATGAGACAACGATATAACGACCAGGGTCGTCAATTCAATTCAATTCAATTTCATTCCATTTGCGATGGGAAATGTAAGGCACCAGAGGAATTTTTCAGATCAAAGAAGTGAATGATCCAACCGGTATTTTCAAGGTCCTAATGAACGGAGTAGCAGTTTGAAAACACGTTGAAGAGAGAAATGAACTGAATTATGGGGCTAATGTCAACAGGAGACAGCTGATGTGGGCATTTGCAAACGAACAAAAAGAGGTTACTTGGGTTGACAAACAACTTGACAATCACCCGTCACAATATGGAGTGAGTGAGAGTGGGCTATCACAGTGATTTCGAAGATGCAGGTATTTTAAACTTACACTTTTCTTGATTTAAGCGAAAACGAAACCCAAATTCCCAACCCACAGACTATTTATTGCTTGTTGTCAACTTATTGTTTGGTGCCCAGTCCAGTGCACCTGACAGGGGAAAAGGAGGTCCATGAAAATGGCTTCAAACTGTGTCAGATGTTGCGGGTGATTGTAATCCAACAACCGAGGTAAAAAACTTCATTGTAGCTGACTGAGCAGAAGTGAACCCATAACAGAAAATCAAAAAAAAAAAAAGCAAAAAAAAAAAAACAAACAAAAAAGAAAAAAGCAAGTGCTAAAATCCAATAATCAGGTTAACACACTATACGTGTATCATCGGGTACTTGCCATCAGCAACTGCTTCAATAGAACCAACTTCCAGAGGGGTGCTGTTGAGTTTGAGTTCCGTTTTTTGGAACACCTCAAGTCGAGGCCTGAATCGGACCGGTGCTCGGGACTTCTGCTCCTGCAGATGGCCCGAAGTGGATGTTTCTCGCTTCGACACGACGACCACTGACAAGCACAGTTCCCCACGTTGAGCCTGACCGCATTTGATGGGTCCGGAATTTCATCACCCATAAAAAATTTCACTACTTTTCCCTCTTCGGCGAACATTATCCCTGCGACCCACAAGTCGAGGGATGGGAAGCGTGTCTTCTGGTTTGGTATATTCTGGTTTGGTATATTCGGGTTTGGTATGTTCTGGTTTGGTATATTCTGTTTTGGTATATTCGGGATTGGTATAATTCTGGTTTGGTATAAATATTCTGGTTTGGTATAAGCATGGAGCACATCGTACATTCTAAAAACCCACGGGAAAAAGCTTTGGATTCAAAATCGAAAATCAATACGAAACATCTCCAATTTCCTCAATCCATACTCCACAGCTGAAAGTAAAAAAGGACCAATTATCCTGCCTGATGTCCAAACACATAAATAAACGTTTGACGAGTGTTGGGGAGCACATTACATTGCCGGTGATGAATTTGATGACGCTTATATGGCCATCGTCGAGCTTCCGCTATAGAGAGCACAAATATATGTTTTATCCCATTTCTGTTTTTTCGAGGATTTGGATGTTGATTCCCGGAAACCAAAAGTGTAATGCTGCTTTTGAGTTTGCCCTTGGTCGTTCTTAACCAGCTGCCAAGTTGAAATTGTGAAAAATGATCACCACCCCGGATTTTCGAACTGAGAATTCCTTTCTCTGGTGTGCATGGTATTCATTTATTGCGATCTCACGTTGCAGGCATACGTTGTTGTAATGCTGCAGAAGAAAGAAACATTGCAAAACAAGTCCTGTTTTGTCCTAATTTGCGAAAATAACAAGCTCTTAGACCTCATCCTACTGAAACGCTATGCCAGTACAAAGTGGAGATTTTTTGGTCTATCAATTTAAGCTTTTGGAGTGTTTAACTTATACAACTCAAAAAATGAACCCACACTCCACAGTCATCTTTTTCAGAACTATGTTTTAATTCCTGTAAAGTGAGATCCACAATTTGGGATCTCATAAACTTGTTCACTTCTAAATCACGAAAAATCTGAAGAAGAATATTTTCAGTAAAGATGTGCGAGTATCGGGTTTAAAAATATCTTTTCGGAACACCGATGGATGGCAACAGCAAAATGTTATGACTCTTGTGGCATTGAAACAGATGTTGTTGGGTGATTGATTGGAGATTATTTTCTACCCATGCTGCATTTCGCATTAAACTTTTCAGGATGTCGATTGTGGTTGCAAAAGTCTTCCTCTGGTTATACTAAAGCATATTTAGGCTACATGTTGCTCTGTGGCATAGGCCCTGCTTGATACGGCAAAGGACGAAGAACACAGCATTTCTCGAGCCCCGCGCATCTGTCTCGCTCGCGGCAATTTTCCAATCGCCTACCTAGATTGCAGTGGCCTGCTTAAATTTCGTATGACTTATGACGAAATGGCAATCCTTTCGAGATCGCTGGTGTTATCCATAATAGCACCCTTTCTGAGAGTGTACGATGGTAACAGGAAGCGATTATACCAATCCAGAATTTAATTATACCAATCCAGAATTATACCAATCCAGAACCCGCCATCTTGCGTTCTGGTTTGGTATAAAAAAAGGTCAAAAAGAGGTAGAAATGATGATTATACCAAACCAGAATATACCAAACCAGAAGTAGCCATGGGAAGGACTCACGGATTCACCAAGGACTCCCGATGTGGGCCGTCTGCACAAATAAACATCCGTGACTTTTCCCTGACCTGACCCTTCCAAGAATTCCCCTGTATCTGACCAAATGGTGCAGGAAAAAAGAGATTTCAGGCACTCCTTTTGATTTGAACATTTTCAATTTTGATCTTTCATAATTCGGGATCCTTTCTTCTGCCAAGAATTCCCGGGCTTTCTTTTTTGTTTTGCAGGAATGCTCCCGACAATTTCTGGTGCACCGAAATTCTCTGACCTATCCAGGTTTTCCATGCAGGTCACATCAAATTTTCCAATGCACCGCCCACTTTCAAAACGCTCTACAAGCTTCGCACCAACATTTTCGCAGCAAAAGGTGGTAAAAATTGGTCCAAAATTCAGACCCTGTTAAAAAACACAAAGTGCAACAGTTGCAGCAATTTCACCACAACTGAAACTCCCTTGGCAAGTGCAACTTCCGAAACAAGTGTCCCACTCAAACGCAATACGCATCAGGACTGGAAGCAGATGAGGTTGTTGACAAAACAAACTAAGTTGGTTCCAGTTGTCCTAGAGAGGAATTAAAGGGAAGACCGAGTCCCCAAACCACGATCCAGGCTGGTGCTGTAGGTGGAGAATAGGTGGAGTGGAGCTGTGCCCCTCTATGCACATTTGAAGAAAAATCGAATGTATACCACACACAAATTATTGTCCAAGGGTTCAGTTCACCCTTCAATTCTGGCCAGACATGGGCAGGAGAGGGCTAAAGAAATCACGGGTTGTCGCAAAGAAAACCACCATCAAAGGAGTGTGCGGTAAAAATGCAGAGAAAGCAATCTGCAATCAGCAGAGGGCAGGCTGGGCACACGCCATGACGCCCCGCCCCCTTCGTTAAGGAACGCTTTGTTGTTGTGGCTGGTCAATATCAATGTCAACAAAAACTGGTTTTGCAATTTTGCAAGCCGAACTCGAGCAGAGCTCATCCCTAAAATGTCACCACACCCCTCTTTTCGTTCACAACTTCCAAAGGCAGCAAACTGCAATTTTTCTTGCACCTCCCCCTGCTCCGAACAGGGAAAAAAATCTGAACTGAAATAGCAAGGAAATTCGAAAAGAAGGATACACGGGAACAGGAAGCTTTGACAAGAAACCTCACCCCAAGCAGGGATTGCATTCCTTGTAGTTACCCTCATCCGAAATTGGGTTTCCCCCCGAAGCTTTCGCCGGTCACCTCCCCTGCATGAAAGTGATGCAATTTTGAGCAAAATATCCAAATTCACAACAAATCCCACCCCTCGGGTATGACAGGACGGCTTCCGGCAGGTTTAGGTCACTTTCGCCGAAAGGATTTTCGCAAGTGGTTTTTTCGCAACTGTTAAATTCGCAACTGATTTCTTGGCAACAGCCATACTCGAAACTGGGATACTCGCAGTTTGTGATTTCGCCGAAAGGAATTTCGCAAATGATTTTTTTGCAGCAGGGGGATTTGAAATTGCAACTCTGGTCGGCACCAGGCACTTTCGCAACTGGGATATTCGCAGCCGAAAAGAAATTCGCAGCTGTTTTTTTCGCAAACGGGTAAATTTGTAACTGCTGTCGCCGAAAGGAAATTCGCAACTGGTTTTTTGTAAAACCGAGATTACTCGCAATGGCACTCTTCGAATGGGATTCACTGCGAAAATAGGAACCTAAACCAGGCACTGAAAGAGACGTGTGGTAAACTAACTTTACCTTTCGATTGAGGAGCTCCCATGGCAAGTCAACCATAACCTTTGGCCAAGGTCGCTCGTCGATGAAATGTCAGGTCTGAACGCACACTAAAAACTTGCGGCACGCGCACTAAAAATAAACATGATGGGAAGGTGAAAAAGAATAAACACCAGTTACCACCTACCCCTCTCGAATCCCTGAAGAGAATGGCGGCGTGGTGAGGATCCAGAAAAGCATCTGAGCTTCGGTGGATAAAGTTGATGGTGCCGAGAGATGCCCGCCTCTTTTCGATCTCACCGCCCGATGTGTGGCGCCGATTCAGGCCTGAAATGGGAAAAAATTCAACATTCATTCCTTTATTATCATTGCACACCAACATTCGTGTGGTGAAAGCTCTTGGCAATCTTGAGCTGTGAACTTTTTTGCGGAATCCCTTTTGCGAGGATATTTATACTCGCACGTGAAATCTTTGGGGAAAAAGAAAAAGAAATTTTTCCCTCACTGGCTCGTTTCCGATAACGCTTGACAGTCATCAGCCATCACACGCAGCCCTGGCGCTTTTGCCTCTCACCCTCCCTCTCCCCCAAGTCTCTCCTTCCTCCCCCACCCCCTCTCTCAAAAGTGAGCAAAGCGGACGGAACAATACACTCATTACTTCGTGCAAAAAAGGAAAATCTCACCTCACGTATTCAGTTCCCTGGTCGCAGGCAGTTCCCTGATACTCTACACACCTTGCCTGGTCGCATGTGCTCACCGCGTGCGCGCGCCCGAAAGCCCCGCAAACCTCATTGCACCCGTCATTGAAAAGGGCATGGTCACAGGGGCATAAACTAAACAAGTCAGCAAGGAGATCCCTTGGTTTGTGGATTGTTGTTGAATCGGAAAATGCATTCTTGCCATCGCGTTTTTGTGGTTTCTTGCGAGTCTTCCAATTCCTGCATTTTCCGATTTCCTGCGGTTTTTTTTTTTTGACTTGCTGGGAGTTTTTCAGTCCAAGAAATTTTCCCACTTTCCAGCGAATGAGGTGTCCCCGAAAACTGGGATTTGATTTTTATTCATTTTCTGTGATTTTCCCCCCATTTCCTGCGAGTTTTATCCCCCTGTTTCCTGGCATGGAAGACGTGGGAAGGATTGAGGAAGCAGGATTGGTGGCAAAGTTTGTGACAATTTTGTTTTTAACGAATTTGGACAGGCAAATCCAATGCGAGTGCGACCACTTCGGAGCGAATGCGAAATTTGTGCAGTCAGGAAGAAGAAAACAGCAAAACAGAAAAAAAAAAAACAAATCAAAGTGGAAAAGCCATGTTAATAACCGGATCTCTGGCTGTGCAGTTCGGCCATAGCCTGATCCCAGAAGCGGGATGCATCGTAGCCTTTGTCCGAGGAAGAGAGAATTCGCTCAGAAATGTTCCTGTCCATGATCAAAATGATTCCTGTTCGTCTGATTCCAGAAAAACAGAAGACAAAAACTGCCAAGAGCCGTTTGGTCGGCAAAGGAGGAGGTTAGCGCAAAAATGAGCAGATAAAAGTCGATGGATCGAGCAAAGCGCCTAAAAGGGCGCTTTGCTCGCAAGCGCCCTCCTTTAAGGCGCTTTGGATCGAGTCAGCAAAAACGCAGCACACGCTCACAAACAAACCGCACACATCTCGCATCTCCCCGCGCACAGGCCGCAGCCGACCCTGGCTTCGATTTCTGTCACTTCAAGCTTTCGCCACGAGCATCAAGCAAGCTGTAAACAGCTGACGGTTCGGGCAACCGCATCAGGCTTGCATTCGACTGGACTGTTTTCAAAATCACGGTCAAGGCCAAGGTTAAGGACGACACTCACTCAGTCACGTGGACGCGCCGCGTGGCGAATTTCAAAGCAGAAAAAAAGAGATTTTCCTTCGAGATTTTCCTTCGAGATCTCCTCTTCAGGCCCTGGTGCGTCTGTCAGCAACAATGATATCAGCGCAGACAAACTACGATGGCGTGACACAAGTTGACACATATTTTTGGCGCAAACAGGGCAATTAAAACGCAAAAACGACACACCACACCTGGTGGGTTGGTCCCAGAAGCGAAAACCAGCGTCACACATGATACAGGTACCGCACGTGAAATAAGCGAACCTGAAATGCAGAAGCAAGAAGCATGTCATTCAACGTTGTTTTGCCGGCGCGTCAGACCCAGGCAGCAAAACCCTGCCTCACCAGACGGGGCAGAACAGCAAAGGACGGGGGGTTGCCAGGCCCTGGCCAGGCTCTTGCACCCCATCCAGCCCAGCACCCAGCACCACAACCGAAACGAACAACGCAAAATGCGATGCCTGCCCTGTTGCCGTCTGCCTGCCTGCTGCAGCTGCACCTATTTAACTGAATTCGGCAGTTGAAATAAAAAGTTCAGGCAATGCAAGGCAACGAGCGGATGTTGGTTGCCTTTGCCTGAAACTCAACACAGCTCAGCTGAAATAAAGTGTTTTCAGATGCCATTATCAACAAACATAACGTAACAAACAAGTCCCCCACTCCACCTGCCAGGAAGCACAGACCCTCACCCACCCAACCCTCGCCTCACTCCACCAGAGCCAAAAGAACCAAGGCAGGAAGGACACACAGGACATCAGGGCAGTGCACCCAAGTGCACCCGTGCAGCAGCAACAGTTCCAACCACTCCATACCATCCCACAACACACACGAGCACGGCAGTTTCCCGCGTTGGTGCGAATTGGAAGGCAAAGATTTCAGGCACCCCGCTTTCCAGTACTTGGGCGCACTTGGACCAGGGTCGGGCACAAAAAGAAAAGTCAGGTCCGAAAGACGCAACAGAAGAGAGCGCCGACAAGCTGGGATAACTGTGGCCACCACAAATGTGGTTGCATTCGGGGCATTTCTTTGCAGAACGGCAGAATGACACGGGGCCAGAGCTGCTGCCCTCTTTCGCCTGGGAGGTGGAAGCGGAAGCCCTTTGCAATTGAGCCCCTGTTCCGAAACGATTCTCTTTTTCCCAACAATGGACCGGCTGGCCAGGCTTGATGCGTGTTGTGTTGTGTGTTCCCTCTTGTTCTGGAATTATTTTCCAACTAGGGGGCTGCGCCCCCTACGGGGGCGTTCAGTCTCCACGGTCATTTATCTGGGCATAAGTAAACGACGCGGGCATATATTACTTCCCTGACAATCTCTGACAATAATAGCAACGAAATACTTCCGCAAATTTCGTTTATTTGCCCTCTTGTCTGGCTCACGTGTGTGCAATTTGTGCTTTAACCTCTTTTGAGAAAACCCTTACTGCCGCCGTTTTTCGGGACATTTTGAGCACTTACATAGAAAAAAGTAACAGTCGATGAAGCCAAATTAATGCTGACCACGTGACACCCTTTCTGTGTGTCTGCCCATTTTTGTAAATTGTGCAACTGTTTTGAAAGCAATATTTCCGTTTGCTATTCTCCGCATTTCCCCCTGGCAGGAATCAGGCCGCAGAAGGTCCAGGTAACAGCCTACCTGAATTTTAGAAGAAGTGCTTCTTTGTGCTTACCAAACATCTTCCTAAACTTGAGAGAAATAGGCCCACATCCTGGTAGAAACAGGCCCATGGGTCGATTGCACAGCTCCCATTCGCCCTGGGCAAATCTTGCAGGGAAGCTGAATTTCCTGTTTTTGTTGCTTTCAGGAAATGCGCATGTTTTAATAAAATTGGTGCTGCATTTTTCTGAGCAAGTTGGGCAAATAAAAAAAAAGTCTCATTGTTCCACACGGGTTGCCCCGTGTTTTGTCATTTCTAATTTGATGGCAAACGCCTTGCCCCATTCTGTGCATGCATGGGCATTTCTTTCGCGATGCACTATTTTCGTGTGTGTTTTGCAGCGAATCTCGGCATTTGAAAGTCGTGTCAAAAGTGTTCACTTGACACAGTGTCCCATGCCCGACGTTGTTGTCTGTTTGCTCGCGGTGATTGTCATCCTTTTCCCGCCGTTCATGACCCGGTGCTTACGGATGTTTCTCATGATCGACTCGTTAATAATTTTGGGGCCCTGACTGACTGCACAAATCTGCATGTTCCTGCAAAGGGCAAGTCCAGTACGGCGGCGATTTTAAACGCACAGAAA
>JASGXE010006123.1:0-21428 GCA_030068105.1 Sinentomon sp. SZTP_YWyxl | reverse complement strand
CTTTGAAATGTTTGTGAAGGAGCGGTCTCGTTTGCATTTTGTGATGTTTTGCTGTGTGGTTCAAGTTTGAGTTGGGCTAGATAGTGGAAAGGTATTTCTATTATATAGGTATGTAATTTTGTGTTGCGCTGGGGTTTTGTGAGTGAGTGAAAGATGTTTTTTTTCAATTGTTTTGTCTTTTTAGTCGAGAGTAAATTTTAGGTTGTGGGTTTTTGCCGAAAAGAAGGCATCGTACCTTACGTCTTGTCTTGTCTTGGCCGGGATAAAACCTGCACAGGTTTTAGTTAGAGCGAGCCCTTAACCGAATTTGGTTTCTGTGGAGGTCATATATTAGCCAGTGATTTTCCGGAAAGTACATGCATATGAGTGTTGAGAAATAGCTCATGAATAACTTCTTTTCCATGGCGAATTTAGAAAAAACAAAATAACAGCTAATTGTGCTTTTGTGTGGCCATATTTTTCGAAGATCTTGACTTTTATTTAAAAGCAGCGAAATAGCTGTTTTCTGACATAATTGTTGTGCCGTCCCGTCATGACCCGTTTTGTCCCGTCTTTTAGTCACTTGTCACATAACCCGTCTCGTCCCATCGTGACTCGTCTCGTCCCGTCGTGACCCGTCTCGTCCTGTCGTGACCCGTCTCGTCGTGACCCGTCTCGTCCCGTCGTGACCCGTCTCGTCCCGTCGTGACCCGTCTCGTCCCGTTGTGACCCGTCTCGTCCCGTCGTGACCCGTCTGGTCCCGTCGTAACTCGTCTCATCCCGTCGTGACCCATCTCATCCCGTCGTGACCCGTCTCGTCCCGTCGTGACCCGTCCCGTCGTGACCCGTCTCGTCCCGTCGTGACCCGTCTCGTCCCGTCGTGACCCGTTTCGTCCTGTCTTTTAGTCAGTTTTCACAAAATATGCGTCGTGTACGGCCAGCTTTAGTGACCCGTTTTGTCCCGTCGCGACCCGTCTTTTAGTCACACCCTTTTGGGGGTGAAGCCCCCCAAAATCCAAAGAATTTTTAAAAATTGTGGTTCACAAAAATCACTCCCTGGGCCCAGGGATTTATGGCAACTGATCTCAGAGACCAGTCAACATCTTATGCACCATGGTCACCACATCAGTGTACCAAAACAGATAAAGAAAACTTGTCATGCCATAAGGCAATCATCAATGAAGAACAGCAAAGTTCATCATATTCCTGGGAAGGGGAAGGGAAGGACACGCGACCGTCAGCTGCATTTTCACGTAAGGAGGAATGGGCAAAGGAAGGAGGGGAATGGAGTTCGGAAAACAGATCATCGGAATGTGGACGGGCCCTAGTCATTTTGCATTCAATGACAGTCAGACAACAAAGAAACACACACACACCTATGGAAGAATACCCCAAGCATGCATCATCTCCCACACCCATTCACGATCACAAATTAAATATGCAAAAAAGTAAATACAAAAATAAAATAAAGATGAAAGAAAAAGAAAGAGGTAGATCATGAAATGTTCGCTACTGCCACTGCCTTCCTTCCCCTCTCCAGTGCACTACAACGGGGGAAGGGTTCGCCTTGTGTCAGTCATCACTTCTATTAAACAAAGGCACACCTCCATTATCCATCAATGTGCTTTCTGTTAATTATTTGAAAATCAAAATGCCAGATGCCAATTAAAAGGTTTTTTCTTGCCATCCATTCACCAAGTGCAGATTGGTGACTTGGTACACACTTGGTACCTACAATAGCTCATCCCTTTTTGACATTTTCCAAGAAAAGTCGGTGGAAACACACATACTGTAAGTTTTGCTCTCTTTTTTATAGTACTTAGTAAAACACAACAGTATTTTCTTTATAGTAGGCCTACATACTATAGTACAATTGAGATACTTTAAATTTCTGGTGGAAACGTAGTATAAGATAATCAAACAAAACCATGTGCAAAAATTGGCATGCCAAAAAAGGAAGAAATGTGTGGAGAGCAGGAATTGGATTTTGCAGTGAGGACAAAAAAATCAAAAAATCTAAAAGAAACAACATCAACGAATTGCTTTTCTGATGGCTGCAATATTTCATCTGTCATCACTTTGCCTTCAACAAAGAAAATGAAAAAGAAAAAAAGTGTGAAATAAAATTGCTGAACTTTTCCTGCATTTACACACATTTTCCTTTATGAAATCCCCATTTCAGTTTGATATTTTGCTGGGCCATGCAGGAGCAAAAAGTGGAAGTGGAATTGTGTTGTGACATTGGAAAACAATTTGATATTTTGCTTGGCCATGCAGGAGCAAAAAGTGGAAGTGGAATTGTGTTGTGACATTGGCAAACAACAACGAGATTTGCCAATTTCCAATAATGCGCCAATTGGCCAAATGTGGTTCATTAAAAATGGTGCTATAGGGCCCACTGCAGCCGATTCTCTGATGAACAATATCGCTTCCTGCAGTTGCAACTCGCATTCTTTGCCAATGCACTGAAAATCGGATGACCGGGATATTGCAGCACAGCAACCCAAGCAGCGTGTGCTTTTGTGCACCAATCAGTGCTTGCGTGGTATGGTGATTGAGTGAGCCATTGCTGCTCTCAAGATGCGAGCACAGTTTTAGTGTTGTTCAAGCACCAGCATTGGTGCATTTAATCACCAGCAATACGGTCTTTAGTCGGAAACAAACGTCTGATCTTTTAAAAAAGCCTTAACATTAACAATGGAGCAATAATGCACCATCAATGCAATACTGAGATTGCATTTGCATATTTCTGAGATTTTGGCAACTCACATCGTCGCATCATCCATTGACAAAGGAACTGATATTGATGCACTTTTCCTGGACTTCAAAACTGCCTTCGATGTTGTTCCACACACGGCTCTAATGTTCAAATTGCAGTCTTTGGGCCTCTGCTTCTGTCATCTCTTGGATTGATTCTTTTTTGAGCAACCGAACACAGTCTGTTTCTCTTGGTGGTGCAAATTCATCACCTTTTCCAGTAACATCTGGTGTACCTCAAGGTAGTGTGTTAGGCCCTCTTCTCTTTCTTATTTTCATCAACGGCCTTCCTGATGTCATATCTTCTTCGAATATTATGCTATTTGCTGATGACTGTGTTCTCTACAAGACCATTCAATCTCAATCTGATGTAAACTGACTGCTGGATGACCTTGCTTCCCTTGACTCTTAGAGCCTGCAGGTGGGGCCTTGCGCTAAATGCATTAAAGTGTGTCCACATCCGGTTCTCGACTAAGCTTCATCCCCTTCAATCCTCTTATATCCTTCCTTCTTCGGCCACTGTCTTGACCACCTCAACATCCTGCAAATATCTTGGTGTAACACTGACATCCGACCTGTCCTGGAAATTGCATATAAACACTTGCACGTATTGCTAATTTTGCTCTTCTCAAAATCAGACGCATATTCAAATCTTGTACTCCTGCAACCAAGGAAATTCTCTACATTTCACTTATCCGTCCCCTCCTGGAATATGCCTGCATAATCTGGGATCCTTTCCACATCTCTCTCATTCACGAACTTGAAAAAGTCCAATGCAGAGCAGATCGGTTTGTAAAGAATGATTTCTCTCCTTACTCGAGCTTCTCTTCAATGCTTTCCTCTCTGAATTGGCCACCACTCTCTGACGCGTTCTCAGTTCAGGCTTTCAGCTCTCAGTAAAATTTTCACACATCACTGTGGTTGGTCATGTCTTTCTGATACTCTTGCTGCTCCTGCTTACATTGGTCGACATGACCATGCTTTCAAGATTAACCTTTATCAACCTTCCCAAGAACATACTCAAGTATTCATTCATTCATTCCAAGAACTATTGTAGACTGGAATTGTTTATCCCACAACTCTGTTGAATCACTAATTCTGTCTCAAAATATGCCTGATTGTTCTTAATTAAGCCTAATCTTCTGGGCCCTATTCGGATCTGGTGCAATGCATGGGGTTGATAAAGTTGTGGTCTGGGAACGGGTCAGGGACCCATGCCCAGACCTAAGCCGGGAACCTGCCCGGAGACGGCGGCCCATGTTGGCGGCCCCCCACTGCGTGGTCAGTGCAAAACCTTTTTCACGCAGCTGGGAAGAGGGAGTGTGCGTACTGCTGGCGAACGCCGCTGGTGCTTCCGTGACTCCCTGCCCTTGTTAACCGGCAGTTGCCGGACGGCACTCTCGCCGCGCGACTGACGCAAGGCGAACCTTTCCCTCATTGTACCTGGTGCACTGGATAGGGTAGGTACTCACGTATTGCTCTAAAATGCTCTCATCCCTTATCGTGTTTCAAACTTTACCTTTATTTGCCATCCAAGATCATCTTGATGTAGGTAGGTACCTACCTGCCTATTCTTTCATTCCGTGTTCCTGCCAGTCTTCTCTCGAATCAGCTGTTCAAATCTAAATTGTGACTTTCTTTCAAAATTTCAGATCCCCCTTTTTTGCTTCTTTTTTCTCTTTGTTTTTTTTTTCACTCTTTTTTCTCGTTTTTTTTTCTCCTCTTTCTTTTTTGCTTTTTTTTTCTCATTCTTTTTTTCCTTTTTTTTATCCTTTTCTTTTTTCTTTTTGTTTTTTTCCCTTTTTCCTTCTTTTTTTGCTTTTCTTCTTTTTTACATACCACCTGCATCCCTATCTTCTCTTGAAGTTTTATTTTTACTCGTTTTTTCCACTTTTGTGTATTTTTTTTTGAGATTGTGATTGGGTATGCATGAGGAAATGGGTATGCATTTTTCCCTTGCCACCGCTTTTTGCCATTTGGCGTGTTTGCCACCGCTTCGCAACTCTTTCTGGGGTCGCAATAGGGTTAGGTTAGGTCAGGTTAGGTTTGGTTTGGTTAAGATAGGTCTTGAAAATTGTATGTTGAAATTGGCTGGAATTCCCAACAGCCAATCAGAGACGCGTATGCGGAAGTGGATTGGGGAAAACAAAAATGTGCCGACAGGACTGGGCCATCAGTCTCAAAGCCTTGACAGTTGGCGGACCTCATGGCTGTGGAACTTGGACAGTGCAGGTCCAGCACTGGTCATGCAGCTACCAAACCCTGTGGGCAATGTGATGTTGTTGTTGGGATATCACGAGGGAATGGTAATACATCTAGAAACAGCAGCTTTCAGCTTTCTAAAAACACCAAAATTGTTGAATTTGGACCCATTTTGACCATCAAAAACAAGAGAGAACATGACTTGGAAGCACAGTTTTGTTTTTGAGTTGAGAAGCCAAAATTGTTTAAATGCCAAATTGCGATTTGGCATTTACCTGTTACGCAAAGCCAGGCAATGTCTTCCTCCATGTACTGTGAAAGTTCTTTATCATGCATACTTCGAGTCACATTTACGATACTGCTCGGGCATTTGGGGCATGGCTAACCAAACAGCTCTTGCTCCAGTTGTTGTTCTCCAGAAAAAAGCCATACGGATTCTTGCAGGGTTGACTTATAATGCTCCCACTAAGGAAGCTTTTGAAAAACTACACATTTTCAACGTCTACCAATTAATATACTTTCAGCTGTTAGTCATGGTGTTTGAATTACTTCACTGTCCCAATTTAGCTCTTGGGTTAGGTTTAGATATAGAAAATTTTAATGTGTACTGCCGGTTAAGAAGTGGGCCTTCATTACGGTCAGAGAGTAGCTGTTGCCTACCAGTTGCCAGGTTCAGAACAGATATGGGGAAATTCTCGATGCAGGCCTTTGGGTTCCGACTTTGGAATATCCTCCCACTCTCATTGCGAGAATCCCCTACTCTTGGAAGATTTAAGGCTAACTTAAAATGTTACCTTTTCAGCGACTGGAAATTATTTTCTCATATGGGCAAGAAACTATTTGCAGACAAATGAGAAAGTCGGAGGCATCTTCCTCTTTTGTGATACAGTGTGGGGTGCGTTGAGTTGTTAAAAAATGTAAAATAAAAATCTGCCTCGTTGAATTTAATGTTCCCAAAGTTTCTGGAACTTACAGATGTGCAAGATAGAAATGTGAGTGTCACTTAGGGGAGGAAGGGAAGTCATTTCAGACTTCCAAACTTGCCTAGTACCAAAGTACACAGGTACCTATCCCATATCACCGTGACAGTTTTTTTTTTTTTGACAGTCCCTTATCTTCAGTTTCATAATTTGGTAGGCACAGATCAGATGTGTTCAAAAAATATTACTCCCATGCTAATTAATTTGCTTTATTTTCTTGTCTTTTCTCACTATTGATGTGGGCTGACCTCTGGACTCTTCCTGGTCGTTCACGTTTTTTTTGCCTAGGTCCATACACTGTGAATTTCCGGTTTAAACAAATTTGAATACTCGTGTTTTTGTTTTACTGGTAAAAACCTGGTTCTGCTGCACCTTTGATCCCAAATGCATTTCGACGACTATTGATATGCTGGTCAACATCTCGTGATCACCGTCTGCACAAATACAACCTGGAATTGAGCACTGGTCTCACCCTGCATCAATGGTGAGTGTCAATGTTAACTATATTAAACAACAACAATGCACTTGTTTTTGGACGCCTGTCAAAATGAATTTGAAATAAAATTTAAAAATTTAGAAAAAAAAAAAAAGAAGAGGCTGCAGAAATCCCGCGGATTTCTTGAGAGGTGTGCCTCTTCCCCACCAAAGTCGGCACAAAACAATGCTGCCCCTGCCATGCCACGCTTTTTCAACTGGTCATAAAATGGTGAAATGATGTTCAAATTCAGTTATTTTGGTATTTTTATAAAGCACCTAGAAGGCTTCTTCTTCAACTCTTCCACAGATTGAAACTGATAACGACGGAAAAAATCTGGTCAAATCTTTAAAATCTCAAATTTTTCAGATGAAAGAAAAAGAATTTTTCCAGTGAAAAGTTTGGACTGTTTCACGAATACACATGATAATCGCCCATTTTCAGCTTTCCAACACAAAATGTTTCATCTCAGTCCTTTCTTCGGTTCAAGAGAAAGTTTACTTTCCGTGACCCGCCGTTCGCTCACATTGTCTTCTCTTTCTTTCGGTCTTCTATTTTTTTGCTGACATTTCTGTGCGATGGCTTTAACCAGGTAGGTATAGGAGGTGTTGGTCGGAGTCGGCGTGCGAAGTCGCAATTCATTTTTGGCGAAATTTGTTCTTTCCGGGACGGCAAGGCCCACCTGGGACGGCAAACTAGGGCTGGGCGAATCTCGATTCGAGGATTCGATTCGAAAATTGCGAATATTGCCAGATTCGATTCGAAAAGATACGATTCGAAATTCGAATCGTATCTGGATTCGAAAAGATACGATTCGAAATTCGAATCGTATCTTTTCGAATCGAATCTGGCAATATTCGCAATTTCGAAAAATGTGGCAAGATTCGACCAAGGATTCGAGATTCGAAGGAAAGGATTCGATTCGAAATGATTCAATTCCAGATTTTGCGATGGTTCGAAAAGTATTCGAATCGAATCTTAAAATTTCAAAATTGATCCACAGTCCCGGAGACATGCCACAACCTGGTACCAAACATTGCTTACAAGTATCACTGAGCAATGCCCACGATAAAATTCACGTTTACTATCCTGTAGGACTGCGTGATTCATGATTCGATTCAAGGATTCGATTCAAAAATCGCAAATCTGGCCAGATTCGATTCGAGACATGTGGTGGGATTCGAATCAAGAATAGAGATTTGAAGAAAAGGATTCGATTCGAAAGGATTCGCTTCGAAATTGGACAACTGATTCGGATTCGATTCGAGATTCGAACCTTGGGGAATCGATTCGCAGGATTCGATTCGCAGGATTCGATTCGAACGCCGATTCGCACAGCCGTATGCGCAGGTTGCTGGGACGGCAAATCCTTTTTTACAGCCCTGTGCGTGGCACAGTTCTAGAACTCATACGCACTTACCTAACCCACAGATTGCAATACACTCACTATTAATTGTGTCAGTCTGAGAAGAAACATATTAAAACTGGTGTGCCACAGGGATCCGTTCTTGGCCCCTTACTATTCAAATTACCAACACTTGAATTATTTATTTATTGAATAACTGCAAGCAGGATATGATTTGGATTCACCATTGGATGAGAAATGATAAATGATTCTCTTTTTGATAAACAGCGATAAAACCAAAGCTATTATTTTTCATTCCGATCGTAAAAAGATGCAAACAATACCTACCTTCTTTTTCATATAATTGGGGTTGTGGAGTTGTCTCAATTGATATTGTTGACTGCATAAAAATTCTTGGGATCATTTTTGATTAGGGCCTACAACTTAACATGGACCAATCGCATTGATGCCTTGATCCGACATGTGAGTTACATGCTTGCAGTCTTGCTGATATATACCTAAAACAATTATCCCGTCAAGTTTAAGTTATTCATTAATCTGTTGGTCTAATTTATCAAGATATAACTTGAATCGGATATATACATGCAAAAAAAATCATTAGAGTAATCTTGCACAAAGACAAATTCACTCACGCCGTGCCTCTTTTCAAGCAATTAAAGTAGTTTAGTGTATATGGCTTAATAGTTTACAATATTGCACTTGTGTCTCATCATAAACAGCGTTGGGGCAGATCTAGGTACTCCCGGTGTGCCATTTATGTGGAGTCTGGCAAACGTACCAACAAGGGCATCCCATTTCCACAAACCTCTGTTTCCAAAGATAAAAAAAACATGGCCAGAAATCAGTATCTTTTTGAGCAGTGAAAATTTGGCATCAATTACAATGACCTAGCCATTTATTATCACTAGACAATCAAAGTAGCTTCAAACTTCACTTACGGGAGTTTCTACTGGCTTTGGATGTTGGCGAGATTTTCTCAAAATTTGGCATTTTTTAGTGGGTCTAGTACTCCCTAGGCTGACAACTTCCCTCTTGTCATTGCTGATAGGAAGTTGCATCCTCTAGAGCGGATCACACCAACCATGTTGCCCGCTGCTCTAGGGGATGAATTTGTGGCTTTCTTGTACCCGCATTATGATGATAATGCGGGTACAAGAATTGGGGAACCAGCGGTGGTTCCAGTAAAAAAATATAAAATATATAAAATGTTTTGTTTTTTGTCATTAATTTTTGTACTGTTTGAATCTATAAAATGTTTTGTTTTTTGTCATTAATTTTTGTACTGTTTGAATCAGATTAATTTTCCTTGATAATAAATTATGCAGATGTGTGGCTAATGATGATCCAGCTTTTGCTGGCTAGTTGTTCATGGAAGCTACAATCTTGAGGCCAAAAAAAAAGAAAACAGTAGGCCTACCTAAGTTAACAACACCAGGCGGACGCCTGTTGTTGTTAACTTAAAATTTTTCAAAAAAAAAAAAAATAACAAATAACACGGACGAAAGGAAAATTTTCGATGACAGCATCTTTTTAGCACTGGCTGACGTGCTAAAAAGATGAAATGGAATTCGCACACTCTGGATGCCTTAGTCACAACAAAGTCATTGCACGGAATAGCACGCATCCACGATGCTTTTCATTCAGATCGTTTGGAAAAGAAAACATACTTCGTTTCTCCTTGCATGATTCATAACCATGGAATAAAATTGCAGAACGGGACAGCGCATACCCACAGTTTGGCATTGTATGAACAAGCGCACGTCCACATCCACAAGCATCTGAGCGAACATGAAAATAAACAACCCGCAGTGCTGGCTGATCCCATTGCTCTCGGTCCTTCATCCGATCCTACTGGGGCTGTGCGATTCGATTCGAATATTCGAGATTTGCTTCGATTCGAAGGAAAAACCAGATTCGAAGATGATTCGAGATTCGAACTTTCGGGATTCTATTCGAGAGGATTCGATTCGAGAATTTTATAGGATTCGAAAAAATTTAATTCTTCTGCATGCAGCACCAAAATGCAAATGGTTACAGCCAACATACATTCTGTGATCGAGAATTGCAATTATTCGAAGAAAGCCAGAAGTCATAGAACTGTGCAACTCTTGACTCTTGATTCGATTCGAAAATCTCGAATCTCAGACGATTCGAAATTATTCTATTCGAAACTGGGCAATGGATTCGGATTCGATTCGAGATTCGAACAACATGGATTCGATTCGAATGCCGATTCGCACAGCCCTAGATCATACGAGAAGAAAGGACGTCCGCCGATCCTGCCAATTGCCATCTCTTGGCACGGCGAAAATATTCCAAGCTCATTCAACAGAGAACATTGGAACTTTGTTTAAACTCTGTATGTTCCATCTTTTCCATGTTTCGTATCTGTCTTTTATACAAAAAAAAAAAAAAAAAAAAAAAAATGAAGGATTTTGAGGAAAAATGTGAAGTGAGCAGCCGGGTCTGTAGGGTTGATGAGGCATGTGGTTCAAACTCACCACCCATCAATATCCAGAAGCAAAGAAAGTCATAGTTGTCATCACACACCAGCAGATGGGATGATGAAATGCACTTAACACAAAACCAATAAAACAGCAGTGCCGTCATCAAACAATACAAGATGGAACGATTCGTTAGTGTCGTGTGGGCAACCCATCCGGAACACGCAGGCCTACCTATTCTGTTTTTTGACCTTAAGGTTCTCGAAAGCAGGCACCAAAATTGGATTTTAATTAGGTGTTTCGCAATCTGTTAATCTAATTTCTGGACTTGCCAAAAGAAGTGAATTCAGGAGTCCTGCATTTTTATCCACCAATGGCTGACAGGTGAGTTGTCACTTTCTGATGAAATCATATAGCCTACCTAGGTAATAATTCAAATGTTAGGAGAAGAAAACAAAATACCAACCTGCCTCTGAGGTAGGTATTTTATTTCGATCAAAGATCTTGGCCAGTTTTTGTCCTGTAGACATTCGGTCGTATGCACCAAAGCCACTAACCCTAACGATAATAAGCTTGGAAAAAAGTCAACTCCACATTCAGATGCATCATTCTTAGCGATGGAAAAGGAATTTTACTGTTGCACATAGAAATCAAATTTTCCATTTCAATGAAATAAAAATTTTACGTAGGTGCCTACCAATAGAATTCTGTTTGAAAATTTGATTTCTATGCACGACAGCATTCCTTTTCCATCATTGAGAAAGGGGCATCTGAACATGGAATTGACACTTTTCAAGCTTACCTTGGGTTAGGGTTAGTGGCTTTGGTGCATACGACCTATGCATTGTATTTTCACAGGTACCCACCTGCCAATCTTTCGATTTGTGCTTGAGCATTTTTATTTTAGTTTTTCACTTTTTAATTCAGTTGTCCTTGAGCATTTTGTATTTTCGGTAGTTAGTTCTTCAGGTAGGTATCTGCATTTCTGACTGTTGTAATGTGGGTATGTTTGTATCTCGAAAGTTTATTGCCATGATGTCCTTTTGAAAATTATTTATTTGAAATATCAGATTCAATTTGTGCAAGCTGTAGGTGTGTCTGCAACAAGTCCATGTCGACTGCTTTGAAAGAAGGATAAGGAAGGTGCAGAAGTCAGCATGACTTCCCAGTTCATGTCCAAAAGTATCCACCTCTAATAAGTGGATATATTTCTTTCACTCCATTTCAGAGTAGGTTTAAGCCAAAAGTTCATGATTAGGCTGTTGTTCTCACGCAGTCCACCGACGGAAGTTTTTCAGGCATCCACTTGTGGCTCAGTTTGGAGAGAGTAGGCCTCTGGGTTGCTGAGTTTTTGGAGAACTTGGTGATATTGTTTTTGCCCACTAGCTCTCTTGCTATTTTTGCATAGTGGTAGTTATGGTTATTTTGTCGCAATTGGGGAGGGGAATTTGCTTGTAAAGCTGCAAAATTGGGAACTGGAGATAGGTGAATTTGTCTGAGCTGGTAAAACATACATTTTAAAAATGAGCAAGGTAGGTGGTACCTGGCGAGGTTTTATGTTGGGTAAAAAAATGCCTCTGCATTCTGAAAGTGGTGGTGTAGAAACCATTTTGAATTTGTGGTAGGCAACAAGCAGTGAAGACGCTGTAACTTTGGTTGATTTTTTTGTTACCAATTGGAGATGAAGATAGCCTAGGCGGCCAGCATTTGTCATGGAATCAGTACAGTCGAGTTGGATCCCACTTGTCGGTGTTGGTGCAGTCCCAATAAAACTAATCGAACCTTGATTTGCATTTTGTTGCTACTTTTTTTTGGATTGACTATCAAAAAGTATTTGCCTTATAAATTTGTACCTATTTTGACAGGTCACCAAAGCGCAGAAGATCATGGAGCAGGGAACGTGGTAACTTTGCAAAAAAGGCCCGCAGTGATGCTACTAAGCGGGTATTTGTGTCCAATTTGCCATTTGGCTTCAAGTGGCCAGAACTGAAGGATATGTTTAGGAACCAAGGTGAATGTGCAAGAATTGAGCATGCTGTTTGACTTCAGTTTCTGTGCTACCCACTTGTTTTAAATGAACGTACCTTTTGCTTCCAAATTCAAGGGCAGTTATTGGGACACGGTTTTGGTTTGCCTGCACCAAGGAGCATTGAATTCGCTTACCTGCAACTTTTTCAGGTCTAGTCCTTTCCCCAGGCAAATTGTGAGCATATGGGTCACACTCATGAAGATTAGTCAGAATAGTAGGTAGCAAGGTCTGGTGGTGTGGTCATCAATCCGAGCGAAGTGGATGGATACCTATTTTTTGATGTGGGTATCGTAGAGTTGTGCAGGTTGTGAATGTCATGCTAAGCTTGTACATAAACGTGGAAGAGAACCATGATGGGCCATCTGACTATTGAAGACACTGGCCACAATTTTACCAAGATTTCTCAGATGGGGACATAGGTAGCTTAAAAGGTTTAAAGATAGAAAACGCATAGATACCCACTTGCTGCTGGCACCCGCTGGAATGGATTGCAACAAGTTGCTGGCCTCATTTTACATTCTATGTGATTAATCGTTAGTTAACATCTGTAATTTGCAACTTGTCATGAAAAGAGGTCTTTCGGGACGTTTGGGGACATCCAGCCTGTGTTTTAACAAGGATAGCATAAAATTATCCGTGGTAGGAAGGTTAGACCAGGTTGAATTAAATTAGTCAGAATTTTTGAAAGAAGTAACATCTTCACCTCAGTAGAACGAGGCTCTCAGCAGCTCGTCAGAAGTGCTCAGAAACGAAAAAGGTTCATCTCACTTGCATCGTTGGCACGATGCTTGCTCTGGATCTTTTTCCTTGTGATGCTCTGTGAGTTTTAGCCCTGATAACATCATGCATGTTTGGTTTCATGCCTGGTTGTCAGTTGTTGATTGCTTCTCTGTTCTTAAAATTTGCTTTTCCCTTTTTTCCGATTTCATGGTTTCAGTTGGGGAGGTTGCTTTTGTTGATATATTCACCGATGAACATGACAAATCCCTCGGGTTGGCTGTCGTCGAATTTCGGGATTCAATCATAGCAGATTTAGCCGCCGAGAAGATGAATAAACACGACGTGAATGGCCGTAGAATTTCCGTGATAAAAGTAAGTAGGATCTGAACAAAATTGATATTTGCCACACGATTGATCCTAAATGTCTGGCCAACACATAAAAACAGGGTGAGTTGCCTCGAATGTTGGATTTTTCGATCGCAGTTTCTGCGAAAACGGCTGCTCCTGCAGTTGTCGTGCCATGGAGTTTTTGGAGCCTGGTTCTCTTGCGGTTTGTTCGATTCCATTGGGTTCTTCCAAATTGCGACCCCTACGTCCCTATTTGGGGAAGGGTGCCCAGTTAGGGATGTTTTCTATGCAGCGCATTTTTTGCGGGAATATTCCCTCCTTGGGAATTTTGGGAATATTCCCAGGAATTTTGAGAATATTCCCGAGAATTTTGTGAATATTCCCGGGAATCTTGGGAATATTCCCGGAAATTTTGGGAATATTCCCGTGAATATTGGGATCATTCCCAGGAATTTTGGGAATATTCCCAGGATGAATCAAATTTTGGGAATACTGGGAATTTTTGTTAATATTCCCATGTATTTTGTGATTTTCCTGTGAGAATTTAAATTTTTTCAAACTCAAGAGGTTGTTGAACAAGATTATCACATTTTGCCAGTTTCCACGAAAATATGAGTCATTTCACTATCTTGAGCAGACCAGATAGGTACCTACAGGCTGGCGTAAAAATGTAAAATGCACGAAAGCAGCAAAATGTTGATAATTAATGTAGTTAAACTCAGCCGGGCTGTGAATTCTGTGGTACCTATTCATTTTCTGGGGTAATCCGTTGCAAAAGGGCGGCGTATTTTCAGAGGAAATTTTGGGCGATTTTCAAAACCTGGTTGTTCCTGCTGGCCTGTTTGCGAATGACTTTTTTAAATTCCGATTTCGCTTTCTTTCGAACTAATGGTGTATTCGAAAAATCATAGTTCACATTTTGGAAGGTACCTACCTACTTAGCGGTGTTTGTTCAACAGTGAGCAGTTTTGCTCCTTTGAAATCTTTGTGTGGGGCTGCTCCTGACTCAGAGACTTGGTAAAATTTAAAAAACATCTCCTTGACGAGCATGATGGCATGACCAAGAGTTCTCGATTGCATCTTGGTCTTCAACGCAGCCTCATGTCTGGTTTTGGCAGCTTTTACTGACGAAATCTTGTCTTGAAATTGCCAGCCGACTGCTCGCATTGGAACTGCCTGGGCGGACTGGGTCTAACTTGCTAACCTTCACACCAAACGGTACAATTGGAACTGCAAAGATGTGTAGGTATTGCATGTTCATGGGTCGTAAAGAAGTAGGTAGATGGAAGTGGGTGGAGTGGGGAGTCGCAAATCACACGTCAATTTTATTTTTTAATGGTAATGTTTCAGGCACCATTTTTACTTCTGTGGTAATCAAGCGTAAAATTTCTCCAGACTTATGGCAAAAGCATAGCTACACATTCACAGTCCTGGGATGAAGGTACACAAGCAAAAGGAGCAAAACGGCTCAATGTAGGAGGGGAGAGCAAGCTTCTGCGGTAATCAAGGGTAAAATTTCTCCAGATTTATGGCAAAAGCATAGCTACACATTCACAGTCCTGGGTTGAAGATACACAAGCAAAAGGAGCAAAACGGCTCAATGTAGGAGGGGAGAGCAAGCTCACAACAATTAAAATTTTGGAGAGCAGTCATCCTCACCCCTTCACAGCAGAAAATGCACTTTGCAAAGTCCTACCCCTTACCCCTTTTATGCCCAACACTGGTTGCACTGGAGACGAAAAGTCTAAAGCAGATGAGAAAACCAAAACTGGGACAAGTGATAACGTACCAACAAAATGATGTGTAACTAGTGGGCCCTTCGGGCCCACTGGCCCTATTAGTACAAACACGACAAAACACATAGGGCCTTAGTCCAAAAAACTGGGATTGCTCGGCGCAACACGAATGTGCCATCCACTTCACCACAACACCCTAACAGACGGACAGGAACATCCCTTGGAACGGGGAAAGCCCCCTGGTGAAAATGTACTTTTCAGTTCGAGTGGCATTAAATTCAAAAATTCAAACTGAACTGAAATTCGAAAAAATTGGAACTGAATCAATGTGATCTTAAAAAACCATCCGATACATACAAACTTATTTGAATCGAACCTAACGAATAATTCAAAAGAAAAATACCTACCGCCTGCTTGATTTTCTTCCGGCCTCCGGGCAAAGGCTGTGAAAATCCTCATGATAAGTTTTTCCTGCCGATTTTTGCCACATGGCAGGCCAACTGTGGAAAACTGATCGTCGAAATTTATTTGTGTGTTTCTCACATGATTTTCGCACGTTGATTATGTTGCTGGCTGATTTTTCGTGGAAGTTCATGGAAGGTGACAAAATATCAATGCAAGTGTTTCGTCCAGATCTTTTGAGTTGTCACTTTTCTCTCTGAAAAAATTTACGTTTCCTTGGAATCGAACCGGGGACCTTCCGCTCATGACATCGACTTTTCCGAAATGACGGCGACGGTACCATTACGCTGCTGAGTCCTTCTTGCTTTTCCGCTCTTTGAAATGGCGGTTTCATTCTTCTGTCGCATTTTTCCAAATTCCCAAGTTGGCCCAATCGAGCATGCTTGGTTTCCATCCAGCATTGCCGTCAGATGCCGTCAGATGCGGTCAGAATCATGACTGCTTGCCATACCTCCAGACTGCTTGCCATCACGCTTCCAGAATCTTTATTCAGTGGAGATATATTCAACAGCAAGAATTTTGTCAGAAATTTTAACTGAAAATTCCCAGGAATTTTGGGAACATTCCCGTTAATATTCCATTGGAAACTTTTCAAAGTCAAAAACAGTCAGAAAAATCAATATGAGACTGGAAATATTCCCGGGAATTTTCATTGAAAATTCCTGGGAATTTGGGAATATTCCCTCGAGAACTTTACCAGAGGGGTGGGAATTTTTGCACTGGAGACAAAAAGTCTAAAGCAGATGAGTACCAAAACTAGGACCAGTGATTACCTACCTAGGTATAATGTGAAATATTCAAAGGCAAGAATTTTGTCAGAACTTTTAACTGAAAATTCCTGGGAATTTTGGGAATATTCCTGGGAATTTTGGTAATATTCCCGGCAATATTCCCTTGGAAACTTTTCAAAGTCAAAAACAGTCAGAAAAATCAATATGAGACTGGAAATATTCCCGGGAATTTTCATTGAAAATTCCTGGGAATTTTGGGAATATTCCCTCGGGAACTTTCCCAGAGGGGCGGGAATTTATGCCCAACGCTGGTTGCACTGGAGGCAAAAAGTCTAAAGCAGATGAGAAAACCAAAACTAGGACCGGTGATTAGTATATTTGGACCAGTGATAGGTATATTTTTAATGTGAAATATTCAAAGGCAAGAATTTTGTCAGAAATTTTAACTGAAAATTCCCGGGAATTTTGGGACTTTTGGGAATATTCCCGGAAATATTCCCTTGGAAACTTTTCAAAGTCAAAAACAGTCAGAAAAATCAATATGAGACTGGAAATATTCCCGGGAATTTTCATTGAAAATTCCCGGGAATTTTGGGAATATTCCCGCGGGAATATTCCCTCGGGAACTTTCCCAGAGGGGCGGGAATATTCCGGGAATTTTCCCGGGAATTTTGGGAATATTCCCGGGAATATTCCCTCACTCCGAACACCAAGCGCATTATCTCCGGAACTGTTCTTCTCCCAAGGTCTCCATGCGATTCTGTGAAGGCACATTTGGGGATGTCTGAAAGGGTGCAAGGGGTGTTGGAGATATCATGGAAACTGCGATTAAAAAAACAACCATTCGAGATGACTCACCCTGTAGGTATATGTAGGTAGCCTGTTCCTTTTGATGAATATGCCTGTGGTTAATTTCACGTAGTCTATTTTTGATGACACAACAGCCAGCCCAAATTTATTATTATTTTACCTCTTGAAAATGACAGCCATGTCAGCAGGTTTGCTCATTTTTTTGAGAACTTCTAATTCTTTTTTATAAAAATGTTCGTGTGATTATTATCTTCCTCCTCAGGACTTCGAAGATGACAGGGATTATATCAGAGCCAAGAGAATTCAAAAGAAAAAGGAATTAATGGGTATGGGACTTCAAGGAGGAATTCCAGGCAAAAACTTTGGACCTGCACAACAAAGACCACAAATGCAGCAATTTGCCAATACCTACGGTCTGAGTCCTGCATTTTTGGATTCACTGGGCATCGCACCACCTCTTCTTCCAAGGATATTTGTTGGACATGTGAGTTTTGATAAGTGTGGATGAGATTGGGCCATCATGCTACCTGCCCATCTTACTTTGTTTGGTATGATTTTTGTCCTTCAAAATTTAGCCATTTTTAAAGATGCTCTGTTATTGACTGTTCATTGGGCTGAGACTTCAATATTGCGGGATGTTCATGCATTTGAACTGAGGTTTTCAATCCAAACTGTAAACAGTGGGATGGAAACTTGGAGATGTGTTTGACACTGAAATATCACCCCTACCGGGAAGTTCGATGATTTTGTATCCATGGTGCGAGTTGAGTCGAAACGTCAACTCAACTCGCACCATGGAGACAAAATTGTCGAAATTCCCGATAATACCCTGTTTACATCTGTTTTTTAATGATCATTAAAAAGTTAATGATCATTAATTTCGCAAGTGTAAACGCTTTTTTCCAATTTTTTCGATTAATGACGTTCCGGAACATAATTTATTTTTCAGTTTTTGTCATTAATTTTAGATGTGAACGCATAAAATCAATGATCATTAAGGGAACGTCATCAGGAAGACAATTTATTCTAATTATGTTCCGAACATAATTTATTTTTAATGACGTTCAAAACGTTTCGTGGTTTTGCGGTCGCTTGAGCACTGGAGCTCAAATTCGACAAATCATGCTGCTGAAATGTTGCTGGCGATTCAAGGACACCATATTCCAGAAAAGAAAAAGACGGAATTGCTTCGAATACCCACCAAAAACGAAATAGGTACTTATTTTATGTAATCTGAAAATTTTTTGCAGCGGCTGCGTATCGAACCCGGGTCCTCTTGGTCTGTAGTCGAATGCCATACCCCCAAATTAGAAATTCTGTTCTAAAAGAACGCTCATATTTCACTGCTGCTGTTTCGAAACGAAATTTTCCAGGAGGACGGCGAGTGAAATCCCGTCTTTTTAAATGATGCTTGGCGAAAATGCAAATGGAAAAATCAGATGTAAACACGGTATAAGGGTGATATTTCAGGTTTTCAATCCATCCATTGATCTCAGAAGAGTGGGGCATGAAAAAATTGAAAATTGGGGAGCCTCTCATTAAGCATGAATTATTTTTCAGTCTTGATGCACCCAGGTGTATACCTAGGTACCTTGTAAGTATCTACCTCAGTAAAAACACCATTATGGATAATAATATCCACCTACCATTCAAAAATTGTTCAATGCTAATTGGGATTGTTTCTTTACATTGATTTATAATGAAGGATAAAAAGGCTAAACAGAAGAATATTCATTGTCGAAAAATTCCACTTAGGTACTTTACGTTGTAATGCTCTCAGCATTTTGATTTTTTGAATTTTGACTTTCATGGATGGGATAACCTAGAAGTCATGGATGACCCACCAAAATCATCAGCTGCTTTCAAAATCATGCGATTTAAGCCCAGTGTGCATGTTCGTGTCATTTTGAAATGGACTCTGAAAATGGTGCCGCTCGTCAAGCTGCAGTCACGATTTTTTCAGGGAGTTTTTTTTTGCATCGAGAATGTTGTATGCAGTTGGCGACTAAAAAACTATCAAGCCTGTTGTGCTTTTTTTCTGTCATTTATTGGAAGGCAGTGTGAGAATTTGGTGGCCTGGGTTTGCAGGCTCCTGCAGATTCCTTACTTACTGCCCTGTAGGTATACAGCCTCGATAAGATTTCATTTTCATTGAGGTGAAATTTGAATATTTGGGTGCATTTATCCCTTCTCTAGGGAGGCGTAGCCCCCCGCGCTCCTACAATTTAAGTAGGTACCTACTGCCTGTGTGTGGAACCTAGTTTGCCATTGTTTTCCTTCCTATCATCTTGACTCCAAACCAATGAAAGATGCACTGCTCAATCATGGACAGCATAATCACATTCATTTGTTTTTTTTTGTTTTTGAAATCTTCCCATTCCTGTTCTTTCAAAATATAGTTGGCCAACTGTGTCACACGAAGAAAGCTGAAGGAAATATTTCGTTTTGCTGGAAGAGTTGTCCACATTGATCTCTTTGAAGATGATGAGGGAAAATGCAAGGGTCATGCTCTTATTGAATTTGAACATCCAATTGAGTCTGTTCAAGCGATCTGTATCCTTTCGACACCAGTTTAATGTCGTTTTGTCTTTTTTCATGACTGGGCTTTTTTGTTTTTTCTATGCTGATTTTTCTTTTTTTTCGGTACCAGAATGTGCCTACCTAGTATTTTGAATAAGGTGTCATAATATTTAGATGGGCCTACCTACCTATAGCAGTTGTTGACGCTGCTGTTATTTTTCCCACAGGTAGTGTTAGTTCTTGTTGGTCTGTGCACATACTTAAGTTGTATCTAGAAAGCAGCTCCAAGTTCCCAAACTCAAGAGAAGCTGAAGCACTTCTCTGTGGTCTGGTAGAAGCAGAAGGTGGATCTCTTGACTGCTTCTATATCATATCAATATCATACAAATCAATAATATCAAAAAAATATCAAAAAAAAAAAAAAAAAAAAACAAAGCCTAAAAAACAAGGCCACAGAATCTGAAAGAGCATTGACTGATCAGAAGGAGCATCTTTCCTCTCTTCAGAAAGTTGTCGAAGAAGCAAAAGAGGAATTGAACAATCATGATCAATATTTGCGGATAAACAATCTGATTATTAAAGGTGTCCCATTCATTCGTCCTAATCCTGAAGGTGGTGTGATTCCAGAAAAGCTGATTCTCGACAGGATTGCAAATAAACTAGATGTTGATTTCTCTTTTTTTCAGCATGTTGAATTCTCTCATTATTTAACCTTTAATAATGTAAATGGTTCGAAATCTCTGATTGTAAAGTTCATGTCACGTTATAAAAAGTTAGAATTTTTGTCTTTGTTGAGAAAATCGAAGCTCAATTTGCATGACATTGGGTTTCTCGATTGTCCAAATACTAAGTTATTTGTATCCGAGCACTTGACTAAGCAAAACAACACACTATTTGGTGCCTGTCTCAAAGTCAAGGCTGATAAAGGTTGGAAATTTTTGTGGACACGCGACTGTAAAATTTTCTTGAGAAAGATTGAAGGTTCTCCAGCTATCCAGGTTGCAAAAGAGAGTGATCTAAACAAGATCACTTAGGTTAGGACAACAATACTTGTCATCAATACCCAAATATAATATTTACAAACGATCTGCAAATGGACCACAGCTTTGAGACTCATGATGTGAACAATTTTTTCCTGAGCATAGACCAGCTCAACAACATTTTCGCAAAGACCAATCATCCAGAAAGTTTTAATATAATAAACTGCAACATTAGAAGTCTGCGGAAAAATCGGGAGAAATTGATATTGCTGCATGACCTAGCAACGTTCCCTCTCCATGCCATTGCTGTAACTGAGACTTGGCAAAGCTCCTCAGAGGACACATTATATTTACAAATTGATGGTTTTTCGTATGAATATAAAATGAGAGTTAACAGGGTGGGTGGTGGGGTTGGGTTGTATATTGACACGCGGTTCAATTTTGTTGTCAAAAATGCTATAAACTTCAATGTACCTGGATTGCTGGAATCTCTTTGGATCGAAATTGTTTACGACCACTGCACTAGTGTGAATTTGGAGTTGAATATAATTGTACTTTATAAGTCTCCGTCCTTCTCCTTTGGTGATTTTTATGATGCAGTAGAAAATTTGCTGATATCGCTGAAAGATGTTGGAAATGTCATCATCTTAGGTGACTTCAATATAAACATGGCAACCAGCAATGGCAATTCTTTGGCATTACAAACAGTTTTCCTTGGCGCTGGTTACTGTCTAACTACAAAGTCATGGACCAGAATATCAGGGACCTCTAAAACATTTTGACACCATTTTCACAAACCTTTCATACAATATGTTTAGTGGGTCCATAATCTATCCGATTTCGGATCATTTCCCTTCCTTCCTCAGTGTTGAGATGTTAGAGTCCAATT
>JASGXE010006122.1:0-32289 GCA_030068105.1 Sinentomon sp. SZTP_YWyxl | reverse complement strand
TTCAGTGGAGGTTCAGTGCACGGGAAATTAAGTGCGGCAATTTGATAGCAGCCAGTGAACTCAACTTCCACTAAGTTGGGTTTAAGTTCACGGCGATCACTAAGTGAGCCAATTTAATAAGGTCCCTGCTGCATCCCAGATCGCCACCTTCACTTATACACACTGTTGTTCAAATTTCAACTTTCCCTTCCACTCAGGCATACCTGCCTTCTCGATTCTCAGAGGCGCCTGCCCCACCTTCTTTCCGCTTGTTCCATCTGTCGAGATCCACCGCAAAGGGGTCACATTCCCTATGGCACTGTATGTAAACAGGGCCAACGGGTGCATGTGGATGCGTCCTCTTTTGCTCCACCTCCGACTGTCCTCTTTCATCCTCCTTCCCCCGGGCAGGTGGGGTCTAAGACTGGTTGCAACGCAGCTGGGGCAGGAGAGAAAACAACAGCAAATTTTCATCTCTTCTAATTTTTTAATGCTTAAAACTTGTTTTAATCATGTTTTCACTGCGAATTAAAACGTTTTAATCGTGTTATTTACTGCTTATTAAAACATGTTTAAAACACAAAAAAAACGTTTTAAACATGTTTTGTTCTTTTTTTGCAAAAAGAAACTTTTGTTTTTGCAGCCAGAAACTTTTTTGCAACCGCAAAAAAAACGTTTTTTGCAACTCTGACCGTGGGGTGAGCCAGTGCGGATTCGCGCTAATCCGAGGTTGCAGAGTAATTTTTTTACATTGAAGTAAATGGGGAAAAATTTAATTTGCAACCTCGGATTAGCGCTAACCCGACCTGGACCACCCCACGGTGAGAGGATAAACCCTGTCAACCTTGAGCTGCAGAGTTTGAATATTTTCTGTCATTGACAATCGGTATTGGGGAGACCGGGGCAATGGTTACCCCCTAAGGCGGAAATGCCCATATCTTGAAAACAACACTCAATGGACTGCCGCGTACGGTTTAAGTGATAACTGCATCTTTTGCCTTGGTGCAGAGCCAAAGGTTTGCCAGAAAAACACTGATTTCTTCTCTCTAATCATGTTTTAGAGAAGTAAGTCGAGTGGTCCTATTTGCCCCATGGTGCGGGGCATAAAATACCCTGGGGGTAACATTTGCCCCATATAGCAAAAATAGGTTCTTGAAAAATGTTATAAAAAGCGCGTTTCTTTCAATAACATTCTGAATCCATACTGTAATTTGCAAAATTGGCTCAAATCAATGAAGTCCATCAATATTACTGGTTAAATAGATGTGAATTTGGATAAATTGGTTAATATGCCATAGAAAAAAATTCCAGATAGCTCAGGTCCATTGTGGTGCAATCCACGAAAAATGTGTTGGGTGTGAAATCGTGAAACAAAATGAAGGTTTCATAGGCCAGGCCTTCCTACAAGGCGGCACAAATAAAAGTGGCCTCTCGGCCTGAGCCAAAACTCTTGGCAGGCCATCTTTTAGCATCAGTCCGGTGCCTCACTTTCGTTTTGTCGGCCTTATCGATCTTCTTCGGGTTTTCGTGTTCACGCGAAATAACTGACCCACTTTTATTTGAGCAGCCTTGTCGGACGCGAAAGTGTTCCAAGGATGAATAGGCCTGGGCACTTAGCACAGAAGTAGGGGAATTGAATAAGGTCACGGACTATTGGGAGAATAAAATTAAAAAAAAGAAACAATTAAAAACCAAGAGCAATTGGAAAAAAATCAAAGGATGGGCTTATTAGGTAGGTAGGCCCTATGGAGTTTGACGTTCGCACTAGCAGCAAAGGTCACAAACAAAGGATTTGTCTTTTTTCGTAGAGCCGGCGCAATCCTCGTGCGCTCATGCATCACAAATCATGCAGCAAACCCATCCTTCTCCTTCCTTTGACTTGCTGAATTTCTCCTCACAATAGAGGCAAGGTGGGTCATCGTTTTCTTCGTCGTCGTCATAAGACCTCTCTAGATTGATGATGACGCTTTTCGGTGCCACTTCTTTCTTCTTGTTGCTCTTGGTCTTCGGAGCCGCCGGTCTTGAAGTCTTCGCCCCTGTTCCTGATTTGATATTCTTATTTGCCTCATTCTCGAGCAGCTGCCGCTTGAATGGTGAACCAGTGATGATTGCTGATTTCTCTGCTCGTTTGCGTGGCTTGCCAGTGTCTCGAGCTACCGGAAACGGGGACAATTTTCCGATAGTCTCTGCAAAACTGTCTTTAGGAGATGATTGTCGGACATGTTCCGTGTCAGGAGTCGAGTTGGGCATAGCCGCGTTGGTTGCAATGGGAGCAGGCCTGAAATGAGAAAGGAGGGAAACGTTGCTCCTGGCACTGCGGCATAACAAGGCCGACGTTTTTCGTGGATTGCACCTGATGGATTTCAGAGACCCGCAGAACATCAATAAGATCGACACAAAGGAGAGAGAATGGCAGAAAAATAACAGACAACAGAGACAGGACTCACGTGCGAGAAGCTTTTCTGATCGACATTTCTTCGGAATCAATGGCAGTCAGAGCATTTTCCATATCATCGCCTGTCCATTTTGGCGGTGGATTCTTCTTTTGATAGTGGCGAACCATCATAGGCCTAAGCACGATGCTCAGGTACAGCACGCAGGCCAAAGACAACAAATAGGTAGGTAATTCGTTTAGAGCTTGTCCCAATTTTAACAGGTAGGTGCCAATGCAGGGTCGTAATCTATCCTAGATAGGCAGAAATAAAAGCCAATCAACTAATCTAAAGCAAGAAATCCAAATTGTACCAAAGCGGGGCATATGTTACCCCTCCGGGGCAAAAGTTACCCACCCCGGTTACATTTGCCCCGCATTGACGCCGCCATGTTTTTCTGTTTGTAGTTCGAAATCCCTTCAATTCACCGAAACCAAAAATTCAGCACAGCAGCATGACCCAACAGACAAAGAACCACTGAAAGAACCACCTCGATGCGGCCCACAACATCTTCACCATCGACACCTTCTCCAACAAAACCTGAATGGATATCTGAATGGATAGGTGCCTGAATGGATCTCATGAATGGATATTTTTCAATTTGGGTACCATCCTGGAAATCACTTGAAAGATTAAAAAATTGGCCTGCAGGTAAAATCAAAATTTGGTGGCAATCAAAATTCAGTGCAACCTTCTGAAAATTTTTTGCCATGCATGCGACAGACAAGGTTGGTATCAAACAAATGGATTCCACATATGATTTGTTTCAAACAACCACAGTGCCCCAGGAAGATGAAATGACGCCCATGGCGAAATTGAAAAAGTGCCCCCCCCCTTCGAAGCGTTGCGCGAAGTGGCCAGGGAAGGGGTGTCCCCCTCCCAGAAGGAGAAGAAATTTTGAAAAAAAAATGCAACCTCAGATGGTGCTCAGAATGCTCATTTTTTCAAAAAGCTCCGCATTTTTTCTCACACCTCCATGTGCACGCCCCCAGTTGAATGGCTGATGGGTGGGGTGCAAAATCAAGATTGGGAGGCATATCATTTTTATTCCATACCATGGCGAGGACAATTGAAGCACGTGCATCACGAACGGGTTCAATTAAATTTGCCATGTCGAATTTGATATGCCTTGTCCGTTCGTGGAGTTTCTCTTGTGACACAACAGTTTCGCACCCTCACAGGGTGCAAAATTTTTTTCCCAATCCACTTCCGCGGACTGTGGCATCGAGACTCAAGACTCAAGTAAGGTTTACGCCTTCTTTTCGGCAGACCTTAAGAAGAAGAAAAAAAACCGACAGAAATGATAAAAAAACAAAAACAAAACAACAAGAACTTCCCTTCTACCCAAACAGAACAAAAAAGCAACTTCCCTTCTACCAAATCAGTCCATTCCAAAGGGAACGATCCAGCCTCCTCCCTTCCACCTGGTCAGTCCACACACACACTGCAGTGATGTCACAAATCCTTCATCATTGGCTCAGCGTCAGATCAATCATCCTTTGGGCTAGGTTATCGTCATTACTTACCCTCCTTCGTCCTTCATTCCGTGACATCTCCTGAGTTCATCAGACATCCGTTACCACAGTTCATCCAACTGCTCACCTTGACATTCGCTTATTATCTAAACAGGAGAAAAAAAGAAAGAGAAAAAATAGGATGAAGGAAGGAAGCAAAGCAACTTCAAAAGAGGCAGCTTTTTAGAAGAATAAAAAGTAAAGAAATAAAGATGACATAAAGAAATACAAGAAAGAAGTAAGAGATGCAAGAAAGTGAATTAAATGAAATAAAGCTGAGAACTTCCCCTTTCCAGTGCACAACAACGGGGGAATGGTTCGCCTTGTGTCAGTCACGCGGCGAGAGCGCTGTCCGGCATAAGCTCGGTTAACTCGCGCAGGGAGTCACGGAAGCACCAGCGGTGTTCGCCAGCAGTACGCACACTCCCTCTTCCCAGCTGCGTGAAAAAGGTTTTGCACTGACCACGCAGTGGGGGGCCGCCAGCATGGGCCGCCGTCTCCGGGCAGGTTCCCGGCTTAGGTCTGGGCATGGGTCCCCGACCCTTTCCCAAACCTCATGTATATCAACCCCGTGGCAATGCACCAGATCGGATCCGAATAAAATAGATAAAGAAAAACAAAATCTCCAACCACCCTCACTCCTAGGCAGCTGAAACCTTTCCCTTCCACTTCACAAGATATTGCTTCGCATGTTCTACCCACTGGTCTGATTCCTTTTCCCTACCTATTCCCAGTCGTTCACGAACAAGTGCCCATTCCTGCTCTTTGTGAACACCCCTGTCCACATCCATCCACCCAGAAAAATGTCTCTCTTCAATCATTGACTTGCACCTCAGGAATATGTGGCACAAGTCCTCTGACTCTGCCCCACAGAGCCTGCATTCCTCCTTCCCATCCACCCAACGCAACCGTCTCGCAGTTTCTAGAGCACCCACCCTGGCCCGAAACAACAAGTCGCTGCCAAAAGAACCATCATATATTCCATCCCAACGCATTTGATCCTTTGCAGAATACCCAGTAAGTGAGCTTTTTTGTGACACTTCCCTTCTCCACCGATGCCACTGCTCCTGTTCAATCTCTCTCCTCTCTCTGCGTACACAATCTTTCTCGGATTCCAGATCCATGTACCTGCCCCACCCTAATGTACCCTTCCACCTTTCAATTTGACAAATCCGTTTTTGCCATAATGTTCCACTACTCATTGCCTGCACATACATGAAAACCTTCTTCGCAAACCGGTCCCGATTCATGTATTGCAGCCTTGCCAAGTATCCAATCTTAGCTCTAGCTTCTCTCACCTCAAAACTTGCACATGCCCCAGTGCTTAAATTGAGCCGGCTCCCTCCGGCTCTCAGAGCCGGCCGTCCCTCGAGGCGCCGGCTCGCAGAGCCGGCTGCCCTTTTTCTCGGGAGAGGTGGAAGCCCTTTCAATGGGAGCCGGCCGCAGCCGGCGCGGTTTTTTTTTTTTTTTTTTGTTTTTCCGCGCGGCCCTTTTTCACAATTTATTGCTGAAAATTTCTGATTTTTTTTTTGAAATAAAAAAATCATTTTTTTTGTCCAAATGAACGCGTGATGGACTTGTTGCCAATTTGCCTTTGCACATGATGACTCTGTTCTTGTTTGGATGAGGGAAGCAAGCTGACCGGAAGCCCTTCTCTTTTTGCGAACAATGCACAAAGCAGTCACTGCTGCGGTGATGCCAAACTGCGACGCGACCGCACGCTGTGAATCGGAGAGGGCTGGAAGCGAAGCATATCATGGAGGTTGGAGAATGGAGATGAGTAGAGGAGTGGACCACCGTGGAACGGGCAGGGCAAGGCACCCTCGGGCCTCTGCCTTCGTTCGGGCAGCACCGCGGCGGGCAAAGATTGACAACGGCCGAACGGCGACGGGACGAGGCTGAGCAGTGGCTGAGGCTGCCTGGCGTGGGAGGAAGAAAATGACAATGTGGTTTGCAACAGTTTTTTTCTCTTTTTTCTGGGTATTGGTTGGAGGTTGGTTGGTCAATGGCCTTGTAGAGGAGAACTGTCTCAGCTCTCAGCCGCAGCTCCGACTTCGGCGCCGTGCGACTGTCTTGTCGCGGTCAGTGTGGTGGCAAGTGGTCGTGGTGGATTGAGCTGGGTGCTCACTGCTCCGGGCTCCCCTATTCCAGCATTGGCGGGAGGGAGAGGTCAGACCAGGTCTGTTTCCTTTGTTCCGAGTGTTTTTTCCCACTTTTTGTGATTCGGGTGTTTGACCTTGGTTTGACACTGGGTTGGATGGAAAAGTGTGAATGAAATGCGTTTTCGACTTTCGTCGCAGTTGAAGTTGGTCATCGGTCTCGGTGAGTGCTTCGCATGCGACCTGCAGAGCGCAGGGTGACGCAACGGATTTGTTTTAGTGTCTGTCAAGTGTCAATGAATGAACGATGAGTGCCCCAAAATTGTGAACTGTGCTTGGCGGTTTGTATTTTCCTTTCCAGGCTGAACTCTGAAGGCTCGATCGAACCGAATTAGCGATTTCATCACAAGATGTGGTGTGAGAAACAGAGTGAAAACCTCGCGAAATCGGCAGTCGATTAGTTGCGACTTTTATACTTTTTTTATCCCCTTTGTTGAACACCTAATTATCCCCACGATGCCCTCAAATGGCCAATTTTTGTCAATTGGTATTTCGCCAATTTTTGCGTTGTGTTCGCACAAGTTGGAAGTCGGCATTTGCAATGAAGAAACACGATATTGAATTTTCTGCAACATGGTTGTTTATTTTAAAATCGTGGAGATTCAATTCGTTGGTCAATTGAATCGATATGCGTGCACGTGGTGCTTGCGACAAAAGCCATGGCAGTTTTTTTTCAAAAATTGCGAATTCTGAGCACCTCTCGAGGTTGCATTTTTCAAAAATTTTCCCCCTTCGGGGAGGGGGACACCCCCTCCCCCGGCGTTGCGCTTCGCGCAACGCATCGTCGGGAACGACATTGCCCTTTTTCTTGCACATTGCCCCGTTGTTGCCTGTCCTGAAAAGTTGATGCCCTTTTAGACCCAAAAGCCCTTTTCAAAATTTGCCTGCCCCTTTCAAAATGTATGGGAGCCGGCCGCTTTTTTTTTTTACAATTTAAGCACTGACATGAAGGAATATCAGAATACAATCACATCATAATCTCAACAGGAGAGACAAAGGACACATGAAATGATATCAAAGGAACAATTGAAGTAAGCAGAAAGTACAAGTCGATTGGAAGAACAGACAGCAAGTACAAAATGTAAATAAAACATTGAGCAGCAGGAGATGCACATTGTATGAAATGCAGGGATACATGGCAGTAAAATACAGAAGTCAAAAGGCATAGTACAGGCAAAGGTTAGTACAGGCAAATGTTGTGTTGTGGTTGTCTTGGTCGGGAGATCAGATAGCCGTCAGACTAAGGGGGTTTCAAATGCAAATTCGACTTTCTCTTTTCAAGTTTTTCAAGTTCAACAATGGAGAGTTGGCTCCGGTGCTGTCACAAGATATCTATGATGAGCTCTTTGGGGGTGGGCAACCATCTGTTTTATAGACCGTGTATCAGGCGTCTATCCGATCTCCCTTAACAGGGAACAGGACGGGAACCTGCAACCACGGCGCTCCTCCAAGGCATGCGATGTGAGAAGTGACAAAATAGGCAATTTCTTTTAGTTCTTTTCTTCAAATAATAAAATGATAAAAATGGCGAATTTAAATTTTTGCTATGGCAAAAGACTTTTACGCTATCGGTTACACACTCTGTTCAATGAGCAGAACATGGCAAAGAGGTAGAGCCAAAAGTGCCTTACACACAAAATTAAGAAATAGCTAACGGTATGTATGTATTCATTCACTGACCTCTTCTTCACGGCCGAAGCATCAATATCGATCCTTCTTTTGGACATATTTCGGTTTTTGCAATAGCAGCAAAAGCAGGCCTAAAGGATGGTTCTGGATACTCTAATCACATTGGTACCTGACAGGCCAACAATAATGAAATTTTGGAAAAGAAAAAGAAGAATTTCATCAAATTTGTTTTGAATGAATCTGCAAATCATATAACCTCCAAGTTGGTGACTTCTGGACGGTGTAAACTGCGTTCAGGATTTCACCATTTCTGACAATGTTTTATTTTAGGTACATGAAATGAATCATTGACTTGTCTGCTGCAATACTGTAGGTACTTGGATGGACTGATTGATGGATGCACTGTGCAACGTCACGAGGTTGGTGAAATTGGCAATTTATTTTTTGATTTGACAAAAAAACCCGTGGCTATGCTATTTGAGAAGAGGTACCTACCAACTATACGTGAATGGAAAAGCAATAATTTTACAAGAAACATTTTTCTTTTCAAATTTTTTTTTAACACAATTGAAATTTAGATTAAAACAGAAAAAATACTGAATAAAGTTCACATACTGAATAAAGTTCACAATTCTCTTAGTTTTTACTTTTTTTACCCCTCCAATCTATTTTCTGCCCATTCGTCTCGTGTGCAATCGTTTCACACCCATTCTGCATGGACCCATCTATCAGCGGCCATCCATCTTTCATCAACTTCTCTTGCACTAAAATCGTCTAGCGTTCAATTAGTGTGAAGTGTGGATATTGGCTCAGCCGGGTATCGGTGCACAATGCAACAGCGAAACTGTTTGCAGATTGTTCGTGAAGCATCGTTTCTTTGAGGAATTTTTAGAGTTTGTGGGCTTGAGTAAACCAAGTTTTGGCATTTTTGTGACTATTTTAATTTTCGTTGCATCTCACAGTTGTGGGCCCTCAGGTTACCTGCTGCTAGACATTTTCCTGCTTAGCTGTCAATGCCATTAATTAAGCAATTTTTTAGTTCTGAGGCATCCATCGAATATTACTTTTTGTGTTGCCAAGTTCACCTTTCAGACATCTGTTTCTTTGATCTTGTTCGATAAAATGGCATTGCAGGCCACCTTTTTTGACGAGATTCTGGAACCACCTTCAAGGGCATTTGACGATGAAATTGAAAATAACTCACACAGGTAACAACACAGTTTACAACTGCACACGCACACTTTCAACAAACATTGATCTGGCCTGATAGAAAAACTGGATTTGAATCGTTTCGCATGAATCTTTGGTGAATTCCTTCTGTTGTTCCCAATGTGACAATAGCAATCCAAATATTTAAAAAAAGAAGTAGGTAGGTAAAAATGTTCAGCATTGGGTACGATACACTCCAGACAGAGCATCAACCTGGGAAGGTCATAAAACAGATAAGCGAGCTATCTTCTCGGGGGGGGGGGGGGCACCCAAAATAGGCAATTCTCAACCCATGGAGCTAGTTTTTGGTACACGTGGGGGGTCACTTGTTGTGTTCATGCAAAATTTCAGCCCTCACAGTCAACTGGTTCTTACATGGCAGCCTTTTTTTAGTAAAAAATATTACCGAGACTTTGTAGTGGTGCCAAGATTGTTGAGAGAATGTTTTTTTCACTTTGACACTGAAAACAGGGTCAAAATTTGATGAAAATTCAAGTGACAGTAAGAATTTCAAAATTATGACTCCTAGTTGGTGTTCTGGAAGTAAAAATATGATCGCGATAAATAAAATAAGCGGGAGCTTATTTCAATTATTATGGTCAAACATTGTTAAGGCAAAAGAAATGGAAAATTCCTACTGTCACTTGAAAGAGCACATTTTATATCTGGGTGCCAAATTTCTCCTTTCTAGACCTAAAAACAACCCAAATATGCAATTCAAAAGTCTTTTTTGGACCTGAAATCAAAATGCGAGAAAAACGGGGTTTTCGAATGGTCAATTTTTGAGAGAAATGGTGAAAATGCAGTGGTCGAATTTGCATTGCATATTGAAATTTGGTCTTGTGAAGCCATTTCTCAACGGATTTTACTCATTTTTGGACCAAAATGCTCGGAAAACATCACAGTATCAGGGGAACAGCAATTGTTTTTCTCCTTTTCATGTTGGGGCCCCCTTAACAGCAGCACAGTTCTTTCATCCCTGCAATCGTGATATAAAGTTGCATTCCCTTTACAGTTATCAAACTTCTTGGATCTTCACTGAAAGTCAAAATGCAAGGTGATTGTCATAACCATTGCATCAAATATTCATGCCATTCTCTTGCATATAAGTGTATGGTCTGATGATCCTTCTTGAAGACAAGAAGAGATGAGTCATAGTTTGGGAAGGGTGATCCAGACCAACGACATCGAAGTTGGTGAACTGGCAAATTCTCATGAATTATCGAAGGAATTCCTTCTTCGATGTTCACCTTTTGCGACGTGAACAAAATAACGTGCATTTTTCGTCCCCTATCACGATTCTGTCACAGTTGATACAATATCCGTTGCACCATTCATAGACTTCCACTTCTTCACCACTGGTCCACTCTTCTGCCATCTTTCCCTGATTCTCGCAGATGGGGCAAAAAGCTTCACAAGTAGAAATCAGGATCTGCTTGTGATGCACTTTACACACAAGGTGCTTGCCTATTTCGATAAGTGCTTGTTTTTAATAAATAAAATAAATAATGTCCTTTTGTAAAATGTGATTAAGGTATAGGTTGCTCGAAGTGAATGAGAAATGTACCTGCCTTGCACTATGCACACACACAGTGAGGATCCATTTCACCGCATGATAGACCACAAGAAGTTTTGCATGTTTGACCGTTTTCGCTGATGATCAGTGTCAAACAGCTGATGTACAGTCTGCAGACAAAGGCAGAAATGTTCATAACATGCAAAACGCACAAACTTTGGTATGGCATGTCAGCCTTGCAACTCAATGGAGAAGCACGCTTGCAGAAACAATCCACGATCACAATGAAATGCACTGTGCTTACAAATTGGGGAAGCATGCTTGGAAGCATGTGGGCAAGAGAGTTTGGTTTGACGACTGAGAGGTCAGCAGCCATTTGTTTTCCGCTTATTTTGTTCTTGAATGGAAGAAAGAGAGAGCAGAGTTGGCTGATAGGCAGGAAAGGGGGACGGGGCGACCAGCTGTGTGGAATAAGTGTGAGAGCATGTTTTTTTCACTGCTTGGAGAGGCGATCGAAGATGTTCGCTGCTTGCGGTTTGGCAGACTGGTTGCATTGTTTTCCGATGAGAAAAGTTCATGGGGCCTGGTAAGAGAGTTTGAAACGTTAATTCGTTGGGGGGGTGAAGGGAATGATATGCCGAAAAAAGGGGATCTGAATTGACAAATGATGAATAAAGCTTGCAAGAAAATATAAATCCTTCACCCTCAGTGAAACATCATAGGGATCAGGCCAAATTGCCAGAAGACAAAGATGTCCAGTAGATCATCGAGGAACTGCGAGATACGCCACTTAAGCCAAAACGAATTCAAATTGATTTCAAACTATGAAGACAGATGCCACGAATATTCTCAAGACGCCCACCAGGATGGTGGGTTTTCATGCATGATTTCACTGTTTTTTTTTTTGTGGTTCCTCGCCGGAAAATTTTCATTCATGTGGGTTTTCCAATGATTTTGGCCCGATTTCCCCTCACTCACTGGATTTTCTTTCCTTCGGATCTTGTTTGAATGGCTTTATTTAAACATTTTCTGTGTTTCAAATTATCCCCATTTTTGCATTGTTCTGTTTTTGGGCATGTGGGCATTGGGATAGTTTTTCCGGCATTCATAAAACGTGTGGTCTTCCACAAAAGTGGTCATAAGTCGTCCATACACTGGGTTGTTATTCGGCAGTCATAAGCACTTCATTTCCAGCTTCAATGCTTGGGCAGAGGTGAAAAGAGCATTGAATATGTCTCCTCACCCCCTTCCGTCATTGCGATATATTGCACCTGACCTGAACCTGAAGATGAAATAACAACGTGAGGCTTGTTTTGAAGTTTACAGCCAGCGATGCAGTCAGTCACTGCAATGTATGGAGTTGGCGGAATTGCACAAGCCGACCACTCTACAGCACTCGCATATCACAAGCAGAGAGCTTGATCTCATTGAGAGAACAGGTCGATCAGTTAAGAGATTCCAGAATCTCGGGGATGGCTGGATTGAAGCGGACGTGGCACACTGAGGTCACGTGGGTGCAGTCCGCCTTGAAAATGAGCACCAGGATATTAGGGAACCCACCCAAAGTAAAATACGCTCGAGAATCCAGACAAAAAATTCCAACCCACAAATGCTCGACATGCAAACAATTGATTTTTTTTGTAATTTGGAACCCGAAATCGAAAACGATTTCTCCGGGACTTTAATGAAAATAAATTGCGAAGAGTTTTGATATTTTGGTGAGGCATTGAAATTTTTGGTGAGACTTTGAAATTTTGGTGAGGCTTTGAAACTGTGGTGAGGCTGAGGCTTCAGCCTCTCCGTAATGCCGGCGCTACAGAGCAGTGCTCAAAACAGCACAAACGGCAGCTGTCACTAACGGAAAAGTAGAAAGAACCCACAAGCTTCACTTTGCCAACACCAAAATCAACGAAAACGTCCAAACCATTTTCACGCAGCAGACAAATGGTACGTACCTTGTGCATTTTATGATGCAAAGAAAAAAAAATAGAATAATAAAACCACTTGAAATCAATGAATTTATTCAGCTTGAAAGCAATGTCCTTCAATCAAATCACTGGGAAAAGTTATTTTGCACTTGAAAATTCTATTCTATCCTCACAAAGAGCTTATCCACAGGTGAGAAAAGTGGAAAGGGTAATACATGGTAGAAAGAACATGGGAAGTCGGATAACAAAACAACTAAACTATTTTGCATTTTTTGCTGAAATGCCAGTCACTATAGACAATGGACATAATGCCCCATACTTCATGTGGAAGATTTCAAGATGCAAGGATTAGTTGCTGGGGAAAAAGCACGCCATGACATGACTAACTCTCTCTGGCCACTTTTTGGGCTGCGTCGTTACCACCACATCAGCAGCTGTGACTACCAGAAGCAGTGCTGGTACTCTCAAAATGGAGCACTGGAACCAAATTTTGTTTGGCACCATTATCAGTTTTACGAGTAAACACTGATGAAGCGTCGTCGTCGAATCTACTCTTGTCCATCCGAAAATGGCCTTTATTCAGGTAATTACTGACAGCACTAGCACCGCAGTCATTTGCCCGTTATGAAACCTTACTGCTAACAAAATTTTGATATCGTGTTCTAGGTCTGATTTTCTAGCTGAATATTATTGGAGAAACTTAACTGAATTTTTTCTGGATGAAATACTTGGTTCAGAAAATGTTGCAGTCCACAAAAATTATACTCTAAACCGCCTGCATAATTATTAATTTTGACTACAAAATTCACTTTTGAAAAGCATGACTCACAAAACAACCATCCAAATGGACACAAAGACTAGATAAACAAAATAGAGTCACATTTCTTGAATCAATTTCTTGAATCAAGTCACATTTCTTGAATCATAAAGAATTGCCTTGTTCAAAATTTCTAAGATCCAACTGATGCACAAAGGGGAGATCAGAAAAGAAAGTACTGAGCCTTGCCCCTTTCCCCCCTGCCAAGTGGTTTCTTTGTCTTGATTTCATGGTTCCAACCTTCTTTAATTCCTGGCTAAGTTTTTATCGATTTCTGTTCAAGCATAATAAAGGAACCTATCTGGCTTTCCGTGTCACGGACCAGGCTTTTTAAAACGAGCAGCACTTGAAAATCGTGCTGTCGTATCAGATTTTTGATGCTTGAATTAATTGCCACCTAAAATGCTTGGGCAGCACATTTCAAAGTTCTGCCCCAGCCACTGCCATCTGTTATTTCACCTCCCAACTACCACCTTTTCCCCGAGCTGAAGAGATTTTCTTTGGAGGAAATTGATTTTCGACTGACCAGGAGGTCAAAACAGCATCGAGGGAATGGTTTGCCACCCGCCACCCAGACACAGGGCTTCTAATTATGAGGATCACAACTCACAGAAGCTGCAACATCTGTGGTAGAAGTGTTTCGCTTTGCAAGGAGATCACACAGAGAAGCAATAAAGACTGTGTGGAATTGCAAATGGATCGGGGGAACACACGCTCAGAACAATTTGATCATCCCACTTGGACGCATCCTACCCTGGCAAAATAAGCAAAAATTTTAATGTCAGATAACAAAAAAGTAGGTTCGCTTGTCACGATCAAAAACAAGAATTGATCAGAAAATACTTCAGAAAGACAGCCATTCATCGTACCTATCGATCAAATGTAACAACAAGATAAAGAAAAAATATGACTCAAATGCGGATTGCAGATCAGTATTGAGTATTGTCGTTGGGAGAACAAATACAGCCTATCTGCTAGCATCAAGATTATCTGAACAACTGGAGACACCAGCATTCTCAATGAGTGTGATCAGATCACCCAAGCAGTCCAAATAGTAATCAGGCACCAAAAGATGATCCTCTGGATTTTCACTGTTCTCGTAACTTTCAAGATCAGCCTTCGATGTCACACCGGAGAAAACCATGAGTGTTTGTAGGCCGCAGTTCTTCCCAAGCAAAATATCAGTGTTTGCTCTGAAAAAAAAAATCAAAATGCAAAATAAATCAAAAACCGGACCAATTATTGGCAACTTCTGCTTTGTTCTGTTCATGTGGCACACCAAGCCGCTAGCGACCGAATTCAGACCCACCGCCAGGGTCGGCTAGGGTGTTGCTCCTTATGATGACCAGGGCCAGGATTTTGCATCAAATCATATTTTTCCCTGTCTGCGACGGAGCGCTGATACGAAGGTTGTACAAAAATTATTGTCCCTGAGGTAGTTCCAATGGGGCTAGGCAGTTGAAACTTGGCACACACCTCAAGCCATCTTTAAGAAGACACCTTGCAAAGTGGCAAACTCCTGCGATCGCCGAATGAGCTTCCTTTCACCTTCAGCGGCAACAGCCTCTCTTGGCCGAACAGTCAGTCCCTGGCCACCCTGTTCAAATGGGTTGGGCTTTGAAAGCAACACTTGCAGAGGCGGATCTTCACTTAGCCGAACGGGTAGAAGTCTGAGCATCCCAAATCAAGTGAATTCTGTGGTTCACACTAGGTATTTCAAGCCAAAATGTGGCAACTTTGCATATGGCAGCGGCACTGCTGTGTGATTTGGCAAAGGGCATGCAAACGGGGAAACCCCCAGGCTTTAATTTTTCAGCATTTTTCTGTATTTCTCATCATAACTTGTCAGAAAATAGGTAAAAAAGCTGCCAGTTATGGTTCTTCCTTATTCTGGGCAGTCAGTGATGGTTACTCTGTTGACATCCCAAAAGACCGAGCACTTCACCCCACCTTCTGGAGGGATCACCCAGATTCTTCCCTGGGGGTGGTGACCATGTGCTCAAACATTCCTTGCCGACCTCTCTGCAGTCTAGCACCTACGTTAAAAATGCATCCTGCACTTATCCATAGTGACAACAGCAGCACAAGACAGTCATCGACAACGACTTGAAGAAATTGACGACACACTGACTTTAGGGTAGGAGGAGACTCTCCCCATTGATGGCTTAAAACATATGATCTGGAGGGCACAAGAAAGTGCCACTTTGCAAGGTGTCTTCTTAAAGATGGCTTCAGGTGTGTGCCAAGTTTCAACTTCCAAGCCCCACTGGAACTACCTCAGGGACAATAATTTTTGTACAACCCTCGTACCTTGGATCTACATGGGACACGCCAAGCTGAGTTGTTCAAGGCCATGATTGTGTGGCATAATTTGACGTTAGGGAATATTTTGGCATGTTTTGCCAGTTTCTGGATCCATTTTGTTGAAAAATAGCATTTTCATGTCATGCACATGATAGTGATCATAGCACCATTGTCGTTCATTTTATTTGTTCCAGCTATTTGTTGTCCTCACCATTTTTCTGATATGTGCAGCTTTGCGGCTGTCCAGATCTCTGATGCACTTGCACAAAACAAAACTGCACGATTTTTGTATGTAGGTAGTCTATAATACTGCGTTGCTCTCCGGACACAAAACAGCACCTCCAGCACAAGCTGGCTTCCTCCTTACCATCTCATAAAAACTTTGCAGCACTTCCGCATGATGTGATGTGAATTTTTTGCAACTTGTAGAATACGACATTGATAAATAATCTACAAAATATTTCGCATATTTGGGAATATATCCCCATTTTAGGGCGTATTTTGATGTTATAAAGGCATATTTTATGCGCATATTTCATAATTTTAAGGGAATACGAATCCGTGTTCTAATGATGACCAATCCCCAATCTCAGGGATGCTGGTACAGAACAAAATAATAATAAATGAAAAAAAGGAATATCGATCTCATCGCCAGCGGCGCTGATATCTTTTGTCACCAAATATTGGCAATTTCAGAAACAAAAAATTTAATTACCCCATTTTTAAGGGAGACATGGTCTTTGTTTGCATTGGTGGGCAATCTCTTCTCTGGTAATCAGTAACAATATGGCACGGTGTTTTTAAATTGAAATGTGGCAAGCTCCACACCAACCCACCTTCCCTCATTTCTTTCCACACACAAGGAAAACAGTTTTTGTGCTCGGCAATTCTATTCTGTACTCATAAACGGACCATTTCTAATCTTGTCCATGGTTCCATATCTGACCTTATGCTCATGGTTTCCTGGCACCATTTACGATGTATCTGCGAGTTTTGTGCTTGAAGTGTGTCAGAAAAGCCAATCACGGCAGAAGATAACTGAGTGAAATGGTTACTTAAAGAGATCAATTTATCACTTGCTGCAGCATGGCCCCCTTTGCGCACCTGGCGTACAAAACTCACAGATGTGATGGATGATGATGGGGCCAAGAAGCCACACAACCAGCAATCATGAAAAAATGAGAAAAACCTCATGAGACGACTTCTCAAAGGGGAGTACAGCGGCGAGAAAATTAATTGTACCACATTATGGTGTCTTTTCTATCTTGAATTTTCGTGGAAATCTCGATCCCATCAAAATTGGTATTCCAGTAATGATTTGATGCATATACCGTGCAACAAAATCCGATTTCTTGAATCTGAAATCAACACAACTCTCCCAGTTATCTTTGAAAGATCGAAAAACCGGCTTGTACTTATGGCACGAGTAATTTTCCTGCCACTGTACTGTTCACATTTATTTTGACTTTTTTATTTCTTGCGTGCTCACTAACTCCCAGACCGTTTCACCCACTGCCATAAAATAAATGCCAATCTGTGAGATCTCCAAAACTTGTCCAAAATACTGTGAAACATGAGTGAACATGCAACACCGTGTTTGCTTCGAATTATTGTTGAATCTTTCCTGCCTGCTTTGTGAACAGTCACGAGTAACGTGTTCGTGAGGCAGTGAGACTTCAACTGAACCCAATGAGAAATGGCAGCAAGCATACGAAACAAACACACATATCGGTTGGATTCACAGTGCAATGGATGCTGACAAAAAAGAGAAGGAGGCCACTGGCTGGTAAAGTTCCTGTGCTGTTTCATTACTCATTGCACTAAATTCAAGCTGGCAAGTTTGATGATCGTGCTCCGAACTCCGCAGGGTGGGACGCATGATTCTCTGGTGTGCAAAGTACGACACTTGATGCCGAACACACTGAAAAGCATTGTGCCAAATTCTCAAACAAAGATCATCTTTGAAGCCATGGCTTGTTTTTGTTCTTCATAATTGCATTTTAAAAAAGATTCCGGGGCTTCAAAGACAATTCTTGAAAAAATGGCCCCTGACACCAAGATCAGGGTATAGCCAAGGTTTGCTGAACTCCATAAAAAATGGAAACAACAGCTGAAAAGGGCCCAAAACGGCTGCCAGGTGGCAACGAACAAAGAGAATATCTCCTAAAATAGGCACTTCCCTTTCGAACCTTGGGAGGGTGTAAAAAGGTTATGCTCTGAGTGGACTGCGGCACATCAGGGACTTTTGGCCCCCTGGCCCAAGTCCCAGTACCTGTGTGTGGCCGCTTATGGTGTAGTAAAGAAAGGGTGCCAGAGGGTAGTAGGGTGACCTGTCATGTCGGGCAAGATCCATCACTGCACAGCAATTGCTTTTCCACTGCCTGCCGCTCTCCCAAACAAAATTCTGATTACACCACTGATATTCAAGAATTGGATTCCCGCCGAGTGAGTTGTTGGGTTGATGAAACTTTTCAGGCCAAATGTATCATCAATCCAAGATCACCCACCACAAGCGGATCAATCCGATTCATGAAACATTGTTTCTTTGAGCCCACGGAAAAGTGTTTGGCAAACACATTTGCAAAGGGCTTACCAAATTTCGAAAATTACTTTTCATTCCGAAGTGTATCCAGTGAAAAAATTAGTATTTAGTAACTTGGCTAGACTTACTTGTCACCAATCATCAAGGTCCGTTTTGGGTCAATAGGCCAATCCTTCCTGACAGTCTCAAAAATGAATGGGTCTGGTTTCCCCATCACCGTAGCCTTTCTACGAGATGCCGTCTCCACTGAGGCCAAAATGCTGCCAGAACCTACAAAGTTAAGAAATTGAATCCACAATCACAGTGTTTTTATATTATCTGATGGGATAAGGGTGGCAGAAAGCTGCTGTCAAACAAGCCAATGAGATAAGCATGGCACAAAGCAGCAATCAAGCAAATTGGAAAGACAAGGGAAGCAGAAAGTTGTAACATGGCTAGCTAAAAGTACAGGTGTTTCATGATTTGATTTTTGTCAAGCTCATTTTATTCATGGAACAGCCCGTGGATGCATCTGCATGAAGAGCTTTGAATATCGCAAATTGAGCTTTGCCTGCGGCATGAAAAGGTCAAGGAGACCCTGATATCTCCACCAGATCTTGAAGAAAAGTCACATCTCAGACAGGGATGGGTAAATGTATTTATCTCTACGTATTATACGTATGTATAATACGTACGTATAATACAATACGTACATATAATTCAGGTAGAAAACGTATAAAACTTAAAAGTCGAGTGATACCTCATTTTTTGCAGTAAAGGCTGCTCTTTGACTTTGACATGCTACATCCTTTTTGTTGGATAAAAACAACGACTGGCATCATTATCAATGACTATCAATGAAAGGAAAAAAACAGTTAACCCGTGAAGCCCCGCAATTGCTTTCAAGTTTGCCACACAAGATTGCTTTTCGTCACACACCATTGTAAAATGCATTTCAAAAATTGCATGTGCACCAATCATGTGAAAAACGTGCACCTTTTTATTTTCAGTGAATGAAATCACTTTGTAAATGAATGCTTAAGAGTCTGTGGTTGTCGTCCAATCCCGTTTGTTTGCCTCGTTGAGCCAGTTTTTTGTTTGACTTTTCAATTTTTTGTGAAAATAGACGAATGCCTTGTGTACGATTTTTTTCATACGCAATTGTTTGTTGCTGCCATTTTGCAGTAGAATGTATTAAATAAAATGTGAAAGTTGATGCTGCAATATTGGAATTAGGACTTGCATCTTTTATAACAGGTCTAGATGTATGGAGCTCATGTGCCTAGGTAGTAAAAGGGAGAAGTGCACAGAAAACCAAAAATGACAAAAATGGGAGAAGGCAAAAAACTAACAGCACTGGCGACAATCTTGTGCAGCAAATGGATGCAAGAATGGTGGCAATGAGAATGGAAATCCTGACTGCCGGATTCAATCCGGTGATGCCTTACCTACCCAACTTCATTGAGCCAACTCAATATTCCTGTGCCAATTCTCTTTCTGGTCTGACAGCCTGCAGGTCCAGATTTCTGTCATCACCAGAAAAACAACTCAGCAGTGGCAGCCAGTAAATGGCAAGCACACATGCCTGAAACCACCCAACTCCTGATGCATGCTTGTGATGGTTGATCCTATGTGCTGCACATGATGATCCTATGTGCTGCACATGATGATCCTATGTGCTGGTTGATGATGCTTGCTTTGGGGGAGGTGTTCTTGTGTTGTGTGTGTGATTGTTTGTCTGTCTGTTATTGAATGTAGAATGACAGACTCCGTCCACATTCCGATGATATGTTTTCCGAACTCCTGTTCACTCCTTACTTTACCTTTTTTCCTTACAGGCACTGCAGCCGACGGTCACGTATCCTTCTCTTCCCTTCCCTTCCCTTTCCTAGGTACCTGCCTATATGATGAACATTGCTCTTTTCTGAGAACTTTGCTGCTCGGCATTGATGATTGCCTAACTATTTGGTGGAGTGCAGACTAAAAAAAACTCTCGCCCAAGCTGAGCGCAGAGCATGTGGCAGAAAATCCCGCACGAACTGCAAATGTTAAAAAAACAAAAGGTTGATCAAAATCCTGCCAGATGCGAGCAAGAATCCAGCTGCGGAATGGGAGTGAAAATTTGAGAACTTGAACAGCTTGTGATTCATCGATGTTATGTATTCGTATCATCGGCAGAGCGAAGGATTCACAACTTTTCAGTTCGTATGCAAATTCGGGAGAAAATGGCAATTATTTTTCTTGATTGTCGTCGACAGCCCACATGACATCGCACAACAATGTGACCTGTTTTGAAAAGAAAGCCATCATTTTAGACAAAAATCTAAAAATGCAATTTAAACTGTTATTATTATCCTTTCCTGAGATCGTCATCATTTCCGACAACTTTTTCAGGTTTAATTCCTCCTACACTGCCCTGAGTTTAGAAATAACTTCAGAATTGAATTCCTTGTTAAATTTCACCCCCAAGTCATGTGTCACACATGTTAAATGTTTGCACACGTATAATACGTACGTATAAAACTCTTTTATACGTGTATAATACGACGTGTTATACGTAGAAACTCACGTTTTATTCTTAAGTATTATACTTACCCATCCCTGATCTCAGAATCATGTCTGGTTTGCCCCAGCACACATCGACCATAAAATTAGCTACCACTTACCAGGCATCACGAGATTACGGGAAGCTGCTGGAAAGCTTTCGTCACGATTGGAGCCAATAAAAAGGCAATTCCTGTCAGCTAAGTAACTGGCAGCTTTCAAAAGTTTTGGATAACTAAAGTGCTGATCAAATCCAACAACAACTGCCCCAACATCAGGCTTCAATTTCACAGTTTCCATTAACTCTTCAAATGTACAATCAGTTGTGTCTGGCTGAAATAAAAGGTTAAAGACCAGGTTAGGTACCTACTGTATGCAGTGGATGCTGGTCATTTCAAAAAATGAAATTTCACAGCAATGTCTGACAGAGAAGCCATTTTATGGTCCTAAAGAAGCATTGTAATCGAGCATGATGTTGATCTCAGCGGTGAAACTACTGCATTTGCGATGCAAAGGGGCCATGCCTTTTGGGGCACCGCGCTTTCAAGGCCCCACATCGGTCATTGGATTTTCCAGAAAATAAAAATCAATCGCAAAGTAAAAATATAAAATGAAAACTTACTTGACAATTTATTCTCCAGCTGAAAGCAGAATAAATAGTCGAGTGAGTTTTCATTAGTCTCAAGTTCTCCAAGTTTCCTTCCTGCTTGCGGCGATACCTGCCTATCTTGTAAAAATTTCAAGTTGCAAAGTCAAAATTCTCAGTTTCAACAGCGATATTTCCTGTTTCAACGTCGAAATTTTGAGTTGCAAAGTCTAAATTCCCAGTTTCACCGAATTTTCCAGTTGTAAAGTACAAATTTCGAGTTGCAGTCTAAATTTCCAGTCTTAACGTCGATATTCCAGTTGCACAGTCAAAATCTGTTGTTGCAAAAAAGATTTGCAGTTTCAATGACCAAATTGGTAGTGTCCAAATCGGGAGTTGAAGTCATAATAATTTCTAGTTCCAACACCAAACTTTTGACCTGAGAAGTCGAAATTTTGCAGTGTGAAGGCCTATTTCGAGTTGTAAAGTCCAAAAGACTGTCTGATTTTTTTTTCTTTTTTTGCTAATTTGCATCTTATAGTTTTTTCATTTTCAATTTTTTTTAATTTCGATCCGCGTAACTTAACCCAACCAGACCTAGATGTGACCTAACCTAAACCCACCAAACCAAACCTTTCATTTCTTTACAGGCGTGTACGCTGTGGGCTTGAGCAAATGCTATGAAGAAACAAATTCATATGATATTTCAAGAAACAATGAATGACCGAAAAGGTTTTAAGAATCATGCTGTAAACACTGACGAACAATAAATTGTCACATGTGAAGTAATACGCATGCTGTGACTTGTTTATGGACAAGTTTTAAAAGGAAATTGCAAGGGTCACTCATAAACCCTGTGCCGTTTGCTGGTGACAAATGGGGACACAATTATTGGCCAGCGGAAATCACAGATTTTTTCAGATTCAGATTCCAGCTAACCCCACCCTTGTGAGCGACACGGTGGCAAGACATAAAGAGAAAAGATACAAAAATCAATGACCTTAGCATAGACCGAAAATATGCATAAAAACGAAAGCCACGAATGGGCAAAGAAATAAGGGAGCATCAGGAAAGCAAAACAACAGAGCCGTTCCTGGACAATGTGTGTTTCCTGAGTCTCTTGAATAAATGAACACAAAAATTACCTACAACAATCATAATAAAATTAGACAGGACAAAATTAGAATTGGAAAATCGGTCTGATAACATAACGGTGCACAATAATTTATGTGGGCATGATACGTGAGACATCATAGTCCACCCAAATGACTGAGATTTTACACCAACCATTTTTATGGTGAGCAACTTCAGAGGTCGCTGCTTGTCCGCCTGCCTGTTGTAGGATTGGCCAGAGCTGGGGGGACATTGGAAAAAAGCCCCCATTGGAAAAAATTGCAAAGGGCACCGTGCTGGCGAGTTATGCCACTGCAAAAGCATATTTTGATATTCTGGTCAAAAATCCACCAGACAACTTGATGAATGGTTCTGAAACTCGCAGAAGGCATGATGAGGTTATGAGCAGCTGGTGCTGGACTCGGGCTACTCATATTACTCCAGCTACTCACTTGATATTTGACAAAAATGGCCCTTTTTGCCACATCACCTACCCACTTGCAAAGACGATAAGGTAATGAAAGAGGAATGTTTTAAATGTCTCTGCCCATTTTGGGCAGAGAAATCTGCCCATTTTGGGCAGAGAAATTGGACCATTTTAGAGTTTTTACTACCCAGTGGTATAATGCAGACCATACGGACCGATACGGAGTATGGTCTAAGAAATATGTCAGCAGACAAAGCATGCCCTGAAGAGAAAATAATAATTGTTTTATTCTTTTACATTGGGCGTATGGGCTATCCAATTTTTCCCATTGGGCGCATGACAGAGTTAGCTTTGGCAAAGTTTCACCATAACACCACTGTACCTGCATATGGAACCGTCAAAGAAGGTCCATAATTCCATCAATGAGCATGAATTCATTCTTACCCCAATGCCAAAATGCTTTATTCCAACCAGATCAAGTTCATTTGCTATTCCACTGGCACCAATAACGTATGCAGTTTTTTGGAACTTAAGATTTGACAAATAGTTGCCAATGAGGAAGGCAGTTCCGATGATGTCCTCCTGGAATGACAAGACAAAAACAGCACAATACTGGTCATTTCTGCATCACATGCGACTGAATAAGGTTCAAATTATTCCTGCAACAAGGAGAATGAAAACAATTGTAACAAACAATGCATCAAGGTATCTGTTTTCTTTACCCAGCGCCAAAGCTTGGTGGGCATCGCTCACAGACACATATTTAGGGGGCTGAGGTGATTTGTTTCCCAGCTGGACTGGACGAAGCCAAAAATCAAAAAAAAAAAAAAAAGAACAGAAAGGCCAAAACACATTCTTTTGACCGTCTTCTTTCGCTGTGATAAAATCACAAATAAATCAGTCATATGCATTGCAAGAAAACACAGAACACAAACCATTTTTGTTACCGCTGTTTTCATACCCTGTGAGCCAACTCTTGTGTGTGGTGAACATTCACTGATTTCACACAGTTTGGGTGATTCAATATTCATATGTATAATTAAAATTCCACAGTCCGTTGTACAGTAACCATTTACCACATCAAGAGGGCAACAACACATGATGATTATTTCTTCTGCTGGTCTGGAGAAGAAAGAAAGGCAACAGAAGAGAGGGAATACAGAAATGATGTGGAAGACATATGCATGATAACGACTTAACAATAAGTGGAAGACGTAGAGAACCACAGGTCGACAAGTCGACGCTGAGATCCATTTCATGTTTTGGGATGGATGGTGAGTATGGAAGTATAGGCTGGAGTTCATCCTTTTTAATTTTTTCAGAGCTGCAGTGCAGCACAGCAGACGAAGGGATAATTTGCATCCATTGAGAAGGATATGTACACTGATTGACTCATGGCTGGATATAAAAGGAAACCCGTACAGGTGCCAGAATGGGGCACGATGCGACACGCGTTGCTTATTGTATTTTTTATTTCACCGAAATTACGGCATTTTTTCAAATTTCACTGTGTAAAGATGCTGGCAACTGCGTATGAATTTCAGCAAGTTTCAAGTTTTACGACCAAAGGCAAATTTTTAATTAGTTGTTTACTTGTTTTCTTGCCGTTGGATATCTTTAATCTTGTCCCACGCAGTGCACCACCAGCAGCACCACCACGCAGTCGGGCGAAGCCAATTTTCAAAAAATTGCCGCATTGACAAAAATTCTCCGATCGCGATGAAACAAAAACCAAAGTAATCGCTGAAATGAAATGTCATGTGCCGGACGGAATAAAAAAATCGAATTCGCTCCGACAGCCGGAATTAGTTGGAAAATTGCGGCAAATGAAGTGGTAACGGAAACGGATCAGGTCGTGCTTCGGCTTTGGCGACAGAATTTTAAAAATCCGCCATGATTTGCGATCACTGTGCATGGACCAGGTCCATCCTTCGGGTTCAATGGGTTAACGCAAACTCAAAAGTAAGCAGGGCAAACTCAAAAGTAAGCAGGATATGTGACTATTTTATTTTAAATCACAAAAGTGAAACTAATGATTTCAATAAAATAAAACTCGACTGGCTTTCTGACTGACTCAGCTGGCTTTCTGGAATGATGTCCAGTTCTTCCAAGCAAACATAACTTTAACCAGCACTAACAGTGGGGCTTTTCTGTGGAAAACTAACCACTGGTTAATTCCATGACCAGAGGTCATCTGTTGATGCCGGTTTGGCATAGTGAGATTTAACTGTTCCAGTTTCCCCAGGGTTTGCCAAGTCTGATTTCCTCAGGCTTATCTGCAGTTTTATCCAGGTTTGGTTTTTCTGAAAACATCTGCATGGTTTTTTCACCATGTCCACTTCTTTCACTTGGATTCTGTTTTGGATAAATCCCTCCAATGCAATGCACCTATCTCCAATTCGTCGATTTCTGAATCTGAATTTCCTTGTGCAGGGCTCAGGAGGACACATGGATAGTTCATATCCCGGTGTTCCCTTCCGTTCTTTTGGCTAAAGTTTTGTTAGGTTTCATGTTGGCCGTCCAGTTGGGGCCTGTACACGTTGTTCAAAAGTAACTTTTCACACCAGGAAAGAACTTTGACTTTTCAAGTCAACTGCCGTTATCAAAGCTGCATGGATTTCAAAATTCCCGCTGCAGCTGTGGGGAACAAAACACATGGCTTTGCAGAAACACAAGTTTGCATATTCGACTGGTCTCCGAGATGGACCACGGACAAAAGGCTGGCACCATGCGATATCTTACTCTTTCTAGCTTTTGAGGAGCAAGCAAATGAGAGGTAGCCCTGATTGTTGCTGAAAACACGACACAAACTTGGCTGTGAACAAGAATCTAAGTTTCAAACACCATGGCAGAAAAAAAATTTGGTGCGGTGCTTTTGGCACAAATGGAGGTAAATATGGCATTGGCAGATCATTATTCATATGCAATGAGTGTAATGATCTATATTGTTCCGGTATGACAGATGGGATAAACAAACAGTTGAAATATTGAAATGCAAACCTTTTCTGCAGGAAATCCCAAAAGTTTGCATTTCTTGGCATAGTCAGACCTTGATTTTGTGCTGTTGTTTGTTAGATAGAAGAGTTTCTTTCCCAGATCTTTCAACTTCACCATTGCCTCCGGTGAATTTGGCAATAACTCATTGGATATCCACAGTACTCCTGAAAAATACCAGTGAATGCAAAGGTCATAAGTGTGCAAAGACTGCTCCCAAAGGCAGTTTTATCACCAGGGACATCAGAGGAAATTGAGGTAATAGGAGCCAAAACGGCCAAATTGACCTAAAGAAGTCAATAACTCCCAGATCCCTCTGGATTGAGACTTATGCATTTGAAAATGAGCATTTGCTCTTATTACCTTGCTCGGGTAGTAAAAGCCCCTTGTCCTGTAGGGTACTATTTGAGGGGCATGGTGGAAATAAGAGCCTTACCATCAGACCCATGTTACATACCTGCAAAGTTTGGGATCGATTGGACAATCTGTTCCTGGGCCCACGAGTGAAAGAGATTTAACATACCTAATGTGAGATTACCTATATTCTTGGTCAGGCAATGTTTTTCACCAAAATGGCGACAAAATTAGTGGATTCTATATTGCCAATGAAAAATTCAAGGGGAAAAGAATGCACACTTCAAGTCCCCTGGACTTTTTCTTTTTTCTTTTCTTTTTTATCCATTTTTCAAATGCATTACCAAATTTTTTTCTGACGAGGATAGTTATTTTTACATGTTCTTTATCCTGTTGGTATTCCCAATTACCTAAAGTTGGTATAGCTTAGCTCATTTTTGTGATTTCAGGGCACCCTTAAGGCTTCAACTGAATAGCACCAAAACTCTTAGGGTGCCCTTAAAACACAAAATGGTTCATCTAATAAATTTTTTGAGGGCCCATAAATAAGGAAAGCAACAGAATAAGGCCCCAGACCCACAACTCGAAAAAATCAAATTGAGAAGCAAAAAATATGCCATGTCTGCTTTACAATCACAAGCACAAAAGAGCAAAAGCAGGTCACCGCATCATTGCCAGGTTCTGTGTGCTCACCAAGGCGGAAATTTAAATCAGCTATCCATAAAGGTCAAAAAGAGTCTTGTGAACAAACAGCAAGCTACAAAATAATTATAGGTCTTTTCCTTCCCTCACAGGTACAACTATTCTCAAATGTTGATGCATAAATGGTTAATAAAAGGAAAGGGGAACAGAGTCATTTTGAATTCAGCAAAAATTTGTTTGGTTGGTTCAGTGGCGTGGAGAGGGGGCACGTGTCCCTGCCCCTTTCTGTGCTCAGATGCCCTTTTTAAAATGTCATGCTCATGAGTCATGATCTCCGTTGGTATCCATATCAACAACAATTTCAAAGTTGCATAGAAATGTTCATAATTTTGTGCATTATCTTTCTCATTTTGCAACGTGCAACTGTGCCTTTTTTCGTGAGTGATGCCACATTACCCAGATTCCACTGCCACTGGCCCCGATAGTTGCAGACCTATTTTTGCACAACTTGGTGAAACCATAAATAATCAATGGCCAAAGAGTGAACAGCCACATCGGCAATGAAGAAGCAAAGGGTGTGCATTTTTAGTGGCCATTGCTTGGGAGCCTTGACAAACATCAAACATGTCTCCATGTCTGCTTTCTGGGCCCAAAAATGCATTCATGCCTGTCTCATTATTTCTGCACATTATTTCTGCTCATTATCTCAATACATTGGCCTGCAGCTCCATAGCGCTTCAAAATAAGTGGGTGGTGGGCTCGATGTCAAAAAAGCCTCGAGAAGATTTGGGTCATGTATGCATCAGGACTGGAATACCGGCCACATTGCCAGAAGAAGTGTCAAAAAAATATTTCGAGATGCCACATTTCCTTCACGTGTTTAAATAGGCATAGGTACCACCATTGGCAGTTGATCTTCGAATTGGGAACCATAGGAGGCAGTGGCTCAATTGTCTACAGCCTTTGTGATGCAAAGAGCTCTGCGCTTTCAAGGACCAGCAGTAACAGACTTATTCGAATAAGGTGTAAATTTTCTTGAAAACAGATATTAAGGACCAGACAAACACAGTTGCAAAGTCTGTGTTTCGATTTGCATAATGCAAAGTTGGAATTGGAGATGCAAAGTAAATTACAAAATTTTGAGTTGAAAAGTGGAAAGTTCGAGTTGAGAAGTCAAAATTTTGAGACACAATCAAAATTTCCAGTTTGCCGAAAATGTCTGTTTTTGGGAAAAATGTGTTTTGGAATTAAAAAACAAAAGTACAAAAAGTAACAGAATAAGGCCCCAGACCCGCAACTCACTCGAAAAAAATCAAATCAAATTGCGAAGCAAAAAATATGCAAGAGTAAAAATGCAAATTTTAATCACAAAATTTTTTTACGGAGAGAAGCACGCACAGACCACACACTGTTAAGCAAGTTGTGAAGTTTCGCAAATGCAGCACTAGCATTTCAAGCTGATAGGTTGGTAGGTACCTATTTAAATTTTGGCATCACTGATCTCCGTTTTTGCTGCAATCAAAAATGTCGCTTCATTTTAATCGGACATAAATCTCCCTTTAAATCGAAAGCCAAAACAAAGATCTCAGCCCATCATTCAAAATGCTTTGCATTTCCATCATGCACACTCTCATGCATTTCACTTAGGCACCAAATTCAGATGTCACTAAACCATTTTGCTTGTCATTAAAAATGCTTTGCATTTCCATCATTCACACTCTCATGCATTTCACTTAGGCACCAAATTCAGATGTCACTAAACCATTTTGCTTGTTTTAAGGAATTTTAAACGAAAGAAAAATAAAAAATCATTGATTTAAATCAGAGGCAAAAATCAAAATAATCTGATTGAATCAAATGATTTACCTAAATCATTTGATTTAAATCGGACCCCTTGATTTCAATCATGATTAAATCAAATGATTTAAATCATTTGATTTAATCATGATTTATTTTCACAAAGTTTCAAGTTGAAAGTTGGGGGAAATTTCCAGTTTCAACATCGAAATTTCGAGTGCAAAGTTAGGGTCGAAATTTCGAGTTGCAAAGTCAAAATTCCAAGTTTCATCGAATTGAGTTGCAAAGTCAAACTCTACTTTGAATGATGAAATTTTGAGTTGCAAAATCGAAATTTCTGTTGTAAAGTCAAAATATCAAGCTACAAAGTCAAATTTTCGCATCGTTAAGGCAACATTTCAAGTTTCCTTTTGTTTTTTTTCGTGGCGTGGCTCTTTCACTCAAGCACTGAATCCAACACCGTCCTAACAGGATGAGTACAATGTAGTTTTTTTTGTCTTTTTCGCAATGGAATAAAACTAGACTTGCGTTTCTGACATTTCAGATTTCCAGTAGGTAACTTATGCAAAATCAGGATTAAATGCGGTGGTCTCTATTTATCTATCTCATAGAGTTCTATGTTATCTCAAAGTTCATTGTTGTATCTTCATTCATCTATCTCACTGTCGCATAGTCCACATTATTTATGGTGACTGTTGTTGCTGCTGGTCTATTGTGTTCTCCTTTGACAACAGCAAACGGCACAAAGTGTACCTACTTATGGTACAGGGTGCACTTTTGAAACTTTCAGTAATTGACTCCCGAGAGTCTTGACTTCTCTGAACATCTTGGTATGGTCTGAATTTTTTAGTTTTCCCCTTGTTTCGGTAATGGTTTTTTTTTCATTTTATTTTTATTGCGATCCACGTAACCCAACCCAATGTAATATAGACCTAACCAAACACTTCAAGCAAACCTAACCAAAATCCTTTGATGCATAATGGGCTTTAGTGAATAATCAAAGAAGAAACAAATTCGGATATTTCAAGAATCAGAATCGAATGAAAAGATTTGAAGAATCATCTCGTAAACACTGACCAATAATAATAATTGTAACATCTGAAAGAACAAGCATGTTGTGATTTGTTCACGGATAAGTTTGAAAAGGAAAAAAAAATACAAGGGTGATCTCATAAACCCCGTGCCTTCTGTTGAGTCAACTATTTCCCGGAAATAGTACGACCATTTTGCAGGAGATTTTACACCATTTGTAATGGTGAAAAACTTCAGAGGTCACCACCCGCCCATGTGCTGTAGGATTGGCCAGAGCTAGGGGACAAGGCTTGAGGTGGGCCCTCATTGGGAAAAATTGCAAAGGGCCCCACCTGGTGCAGTTGATGGTGTCAGGTAATTGAGAAATAACAAGGCATTCTGTTAGGTAGCAAGGTTATTTATCTCACAAGGTTATGAGCCACTAAAATGCTCGGATCCGCAACTTTACGTAGCTAATTTTTTTGCCAAGTGGAACTAAAAAATATCGCACATTGGCAAGGCATAAAACCGAAACATGAAGCATAACTATAAACTACCTCCCCAACACAAAATTAAAATCAGATTGAATGAAAGATTTGAGCTCAAAATAACAGTTCTTTTCTTACCATCGCAGTCGGATAGAACTGTATCAAATGAGTTAAGCCAGTTCGTAAACTCGGTCTTCGTTAAAGATGAAAGTGATTTTGCAGGTGGCATATTTCCAATAGGCACGCTTAGCAAGAACTTGAAAAAATGTTGCCTTTTGCTCTGAAAAATAATCTTCAACCACCAGTGAAATCATCGAGACCTAGATGTCGTTATCGAAGAACAAATCTGCACATTATGGTACCTACTGTGTCTTCAAATTAGTAAGTACCTAAAACCCATCTAGAAAATAAAAATAGGCCAAATAGAAATACAGAAATAGAAAATAGAAAAATATAGAAATAGAAAATAGAAAATAAAAATAGGCCAACAGCAACTGTTCAATTTCAATAAGAGAATGAGTTATGTCACATACGTCAGAAAGAGTTACATTGGCCCCATCTTGGTCGGCCCACCTGGCATGTTGCTTTTCGACCACATTCAATGAATGGTCGTTGCCTTGAACTCGTTTTACATTCTGGAAAATCATCCATTGCCGAAATTCAAAACAAACAAAAAACGGGTTTTCCGAACGAACAGCCAAGTTTCAATACTGCCACCACCTGTCACCATTTAGATAAGACAAGACGTACAGTTTGATGGCTTCTTTTCGCCAAAACCTTCATCCAAAAATTTAACCCTTGAATAAAAAAAAACGCCTTTGAAAAAGCATCTTCCCTCACTCACACCATATTTTACCCCAGCGCGACACAAAGATTTAGGTACCAAAAAAAGAAATATCTTCTCGTTTTACTGACAAAAATCAAAAATTTGGACAAAATTCTCAAAAATTTCACAAAAACAATTGAGCCAGATGCACAAAAATTCAATCATTGTCAAGCAACAACTCCAAGTTATTTTTCACGGTCATGTGTATGTACATACAACCCAACAAAATGTGGACTCATTGTTCAAAACAAACATAAATAAAGCCAAACCAACCTCACTTTGCAGACTCCCAATCGCCATGTTGAATGACCCGATCATCCATTGGAGCATGTCATGCAGGTAGTTTTTTCAAATTGCCAGCATCGAGGAACCGAAGAATGAGCAAATAAAAATCACACCACAATGCTCAATAGTAGCATAAGATAAGAGTAAGCTTGCAATGAAAGCATACGAAAGTCCCAGGAAAAGACAGGGAGATTGGGGTAGGCAACAAAGGTTGGTACCTATGGCAATGGGTGGGAAGAAAAGAAAAACCTCAAACCTCAAACTTGAATCCCACAGCACCATCGTGAAAAGTGCAAATCAGACCTTTCTTTCACAAACGCGCAAAGTTCACCTGGCACTGGAAAACAAGATAAGTTACCTCTACCGACCCAAAGAAAAAAAAATAAAAGAAAAACAGAAAACCTGGATTGGGCCCTTGGAGAGATGTCCGCATGATTCATTCCCTGCACTTCTGTCAATTGCAAATACATTTCTTGTCAATCGTGAAATCTTTGCCAAATTGCGACAAATGTTCTGCTTTGCTCTTTATTTGTTAAAGCAAGCCAGAGCAGTTTTTCCAAGCAACCTTTTATTCACCGCAAACAGCGTGTTTCTGAAATATTTGGCCATACTTCGTTTTTGACATCGTGGGGCCATTCTGAACAAAAAAGGCAGAGTGACTTTTTGACTTCTGGGGGAACTAGCCGAAAAAAAAACATGGGACGATACACTGCAATTCAGACATCACAACGAGGTCACCATAACCAAACTTATGACACATTGTAAAAACAAGCAAATGCATAATATTACATGCAGGGATGGCAGAGAATATATTCATTCCACCCAAGAATGCATTCTCGCCATCCATGTGTGTAATGATAAGCATTTGCTTTGTTTGCAATGTGTCATGAGTTCGTTTTTGGTGACCTCATTGTGATGTTGTGAATTGCAGTGTATGTCCCGTTTTTTTTTCGGCGAGCACCCCCAGAAGTCATCGGATGGCAAAAAGTCACTCTACCTTTTTTGTTCAGAATGGCCCCATGATGTCACAAAGGAAGTATGGCCAACTATTTCAGAAATACACTGTATAAGCTTAATTGAGGCACATTTGAAACTGTGCATCTGTATGGGGCTGTACGTATGATAATGTGCTTCGGCTTCTCCAGTTACTTCAGAATAAAGCCATAAGTATCATTGCTGGTTTGCTGTATAAATCTTCAGTCGCTGAAAAATTT